>ML785258.1:615009-661760 GCA_009831015.1 Picea engelmannii
ACAAGCTTAATTGGAATTATAGCATTGAGAAAAGGATTATTGGGGGATGGAAAGCTTATTATGGGCTTGAAAACAATTGTAAATCAGCTGAACTTTGGAGTTGGGATAAGAAGAAAATCCTCTTTGAGACTCTTGTTACACCTATTATTCTTTCTGGATGTGAAGTCTAAGGTTGTGCTATCTCTCGTGAACCCTAGAGAAAGATAGAGCAAATACAAAAGAATTGTATAACCTATAATCTCAAAATTAAAGGAAATACGCCCTATCCCATCCTCCTCGTAGAATCAATCCTCTCCCCCATTGAGAGCATGGCTATGACTAGATACCTAATGTAGAAGAACAAGTTAAACAACATGGAAGACAAGAGGCTACCTAAAATTGCTTCCAAATCAAGTCATAACCACCATCGACTCAAGCGAGGATGGCATACAAATGCTCAGTCTTGGCTAAAATATTGGGGAATCATGGAAGAAACCATTTTGCAGAATAAAGATACTATTAAAAAATACGTCAAATCAAAATTTAAGGAAAAAATGTGGTGTGATAAAGAGTTAGAGTAAAAAAGAAATTTAAGGTATTATAAATATGTAATCAACCCTAATCTATAAGATCAAAATTATCTATCTATTTTTCCAAGTGTAAAGAAAAAAATAGGCATTGCTACGATAAGAACAAATTCTCATGAGCTCCATAGTGAAACTGAGCGTTGGTCAATTCTTAAAATGCCATGGGATGAAAGAGTGTGTCACCTTTGTGACAATAAGAATGTTGAAGAAAAGAACTTTCTCTTAGATTGTCCAGCCTATACCCATATTAGATCTTATTTTCAAAATATTGATCACACTACCAACCTTCCTAACCTCTTAAATCAACAAAAGTATGGTGATCTTGGAAAGCTTCTCTTAATGCTTTTCGAGCACAGAAACAAAATTCTAAAGAATCACAAGTAATCACTTACCCTCTTAAGGTCCGATAGACCTATTAGGTCTTAGTGGACGTTAATCATCATCATCACCATCATCATCAATATATATATATATATATATATATTCCTAGAAAAAAGTGTAATTCTATTCATCTGAAGAGAACCAAATTACATTTTGTAAGTGCATTTAGCACGACCTAATCATGGGTAGAAAGATCCCCAAGGGACAAAATATTTGTCTTGTATTCCATAAAGAAAATATAAAAACATGAACTAGGAAGAAGCCCCAACTAGGCCGGAAAAAATCCTGGACTAGAGATCTCGTGATAGGAATAGCCCCAAATATGCAATCCCAACATACCCATGTGGCCAAAAGGACTAGGTTAGAGAGGTATGAAACCCTCATATCAATAGAACCATAAAGAGGCACCGTCGATGGAGACCTCAACCAACAAAAGACCAGGAACTTCACACCCTCTCAAAAGGACCTCAAAGTGTCAAACTTTAACATCGCATGCACAAGACAGGACCTCAAAGCTCTGGCATAACCCCACCAAGTGGAGAAAAAAAAATTGATTGCCACTAATAAGAGTCGGATCTGAGAATATATCAAAACCTAAACAACCAAAGAAACCCGAGAGAGGAACCACGAACCAGAAGTGGAAAAAAAATGGAAGAGCCAACACTAGGACCCAACCCTAGATCCACGCACCCATGAAGGATGAACGACCAGCCTCTCCGTGAAAGACACGGATCTGAGAAAAGAATACCAGGAGACGCCCCCAAAAACATACCCTCAAGAAAACTGCAACCCAAATTAGAGGATGTAAGCACCGAAACCGTAACACCACCCAAAGGAGGAACATATCCGGGCACAAAGACATGACCTCAGTAAGCAAATGGCCCAAGGCGAAGACGCAACATCACTAAGAGAAGATACTGTAAGAAACTAAGGACCACCGACACCTACCAGAGAGATCTCGATCCACGCATGAAGAACAACTATGGGAGGAAAGGATCTTCCCTACAGGAATAAACCGATAAATATAGACTCTGAAATTGGGAGAAACACCAGGGAGAAGATGACTTCAGTGTGAAGTAGGACATAGGAAAAACCATGCCCTAAAAATAAGAGAGTAAGGGGTCTACGACCAGGGAAATCTTAGCTGCAAACCCCCAACATCATATATATATATATATATATATATATATATATATCACTGTTTTCAGGTTGAAATTTTAATTTGTTTTAGCTTTTTTTAGTTTTTTTCCCACCTTTTTTATGTTTTTATTTTTATTTTTCAAATTTGGGTTTTGAATATATATTTTTAAATGTTTTTTTTTTCATGTAATTATGTATTATCTTGTGCTTGGAGTGATAAATTAATATTTAAAAAAGTAAGCATTTAAAAGTTGATTTTATGATTTTGTTTACAGTAATAATGATTTCTTTTACCACCTTAAAAAAATGTGTCATTTGAATACCCCAATTTTAGAATGGGTGGTATTGATAGCAACACTTTTCAATTTGATTGTAGATTTTGAGGTTTTGGTTTTAATGGTACCAACTGTTAAAAGTACGATTTCAAATTATCTAAAATTTTAACGTTTTGAATTTTTTTTTATGTAACATCATGTTTTTATTTAGTTGTTGATTTTAAGGTTTTTTTTGAGCTACTGTATGAGTTTTGAAGGCCATGCTTGAAAATTTTGTAATTTTGACCCCCATTTGAAAAAATGGTTCTACCGATACATCCACTTTTTTATTTGGGGGTTGATTTTTATGTTTTTATGCAAAAATATTGTTTTTTTGGGCCATAGTTCTCATTTTGAGTTCACAGTTCTTGTTAAGTCGGTAATTTTGTTACTTTCACAACATAACCATCAAAAATTAAAATATTCAAATGTTTATAAATGGAGGGATATTACATCCTCTCCCCCTATCATCCTCGGTGTTTCAATCTAAGCATATCAGTTATGGAACAAGAATGGATATTCATTTCTCATGGCTTCTTCTATTTACCAAGTAGCCTCCTCGGGACTAAAGTTCCTCCACTACACTTTAACTTGAGTGATGACATATTTCTGCAGCATAATTTCGTTCCTATCAAGAATACGTAATAGTTCCACCTAAAACTCACCGTATGGTTCTACCTGAATCATATTCCAATTTACAATGAGTTACATCATGTGCATACTTATTTAACAATGAAACATGAAACACGTTGTGATCTTTTAAATTGGATGGAAATGCAAGTTTATAGGCCGCTGACCCCACTCTATCAAGCACTTGAAATGACCCACAATATCGTGGTGTCATCTTGGTCCTCTTTCCCAATTTTATTGAATTGTTTCTTGGTTTGACTTTACTATAAACGTGATCTCTTATATTGAATTCTACATGTGTTGTTTTTAGGTATGCAAAATGTTTTTGTATGTTTTGTGCACTTTTCATTTTTTTTTTTGAACAATTGTTTCCATTTCCTTTAGTATATCTAGACCTAAAATGATCTAGTCAACTGGGTTTTCCCAGCTAACAAGTGTTCGACACGTCCTTCCATACATCACCTCAAAGTAACTCATGTTTAGGGAAGTATGATAACCATTATTATATGAAAAATCAACCAGATGAAGGTACTCTTCCCACTTTGTGGGGTATTTCATCACATACATCCACAACATATTCTCCACAATTCAATTAGTCCTTTTAATTTGATTGTTAGTTTGAGGATGATATGCGGTGCTAAAATTTAGTTGCGTGTCCAAACCACTGAACAAATATTTCCATAAATTTGAAGTGAATTTTGTATCCATGTCTAAAATGATAGTTTTGGGTAAACCATGCATTATAAAAAATTCCTTCATGAATATTTTTTCAATATTTATAGCTTTGTGAGTTGATTTTACTAGGATAAAGTGTGCATCTTTAGTGAGTTTGTCTATTACTACCATTATTGAATCATTTTGTTTCTTGGTTGTAGGGAGTCCTATAATAAAATCCATACTAATCACTTCCCATTTCCACCCAGGAATGGGTATTGGCTACAATAATCCAACTGGTTGATGATACTCAGTTTTAACTTGTTGACACTCAATATACCTAGCTAGATATTTTGCTACTTATGTTTTCATCCCGAACAAAAGATATTCTTTCTTCAAAGTTGTTATAGTATTTTTGGTAGCTTGGGTGACCTGAATAAGGTTTCCTATGTACTTCAACTAGTATCATGTTGATTAATTGGGTTGATTGTCATTGATGTCAACCCTTGAATAAATTATGGTAGCAAATTCCGGTAGCACAAAGGTTTGGGTAATGGAACCCAGTTTGTTTGATGGATAATGGTATTAATTTTGATATATTTGCAGGTAAGAATATTATAGATGGATAGTACATGTCATTCCATTTCCAGTGGTATGTGGAACATCACATAACTCCTCATGGTTAGAGATTTATGGCCATGTGAAGCTGGAGAACCCTCATGAGTCATCTAGAAGCCCCAAAAGGTCAAAGTAGTCAACGTGGTTAAAGCGATTTTAGAAGGTAAATAATAAAGTGAAGTGATGAGTGTACTATAATTCAAAGAGAATATAAAATAAATTACTTAAATAATAAAGTTAATGGATAAATTACTAAGTGGACAAATGGTTAGAAGTGGGTTAACCCTAAAATAAGGAAAGTGGGTTAAGATGGTTAAAAGGTAACCCCTTGAGGAAGCTACATGAAAGTATAAACAAGAGGAAAGGCTCTCTCATTTTAAAAACACTTGAGAATATTGAATATATACAATTGAATGAGGTAACCAAAGAATATCTAAGTCGAATGTGATATCCCCAAAAATAAAATAATTTTGAAATTTAAATTTGCTGGAAATTTATTTCCGCTTTTAGTAAATTCAAATTTGGAATTTTTTTTGCCATTTATGGCAATTCCGAATTTCGAGTTTGATATTTGTAATTAATTATTATGACTATTGGGTAGAGTTCTGATTGGACTCAACTAACTATTCGACTATGACACTTGTATATAAAAAAAGAATATTTATATTAATTGTAGGAGGACAAATGGAACAACCATGTTAAAATCAGCTGACCATGACTCCATGAGTGGGGAACAAGTTGGAACTACCTCTGGGCTGATTATTACAAGTGGAAAATCAGAGATTTGGCCATTGGCAACACCTAAAAATCAGGGATTTAGAAAGCTGCGAAAATCCCCCCCAAAGGGAGGGAAAAAGACATAGGAAAAATTGATAAATATCATATGCAAGGAGGCAGGACGCTACCAAGTATGCTGGGGAAAATGATTTTTGAGCTCTCTTTCTACTATGAACACTACGGATTGAGTGTGAGGCAAGAGGAGTCTGCTGAAATGGATTTTCCTTGTTGTTATGAACACTGCTGAGTAAGTGTGAGGAAGGAGGATAACTGCTGGAATTGAAGGACATTGCTGAGGAGGAGTTTCGAGTTAACCCTCATGTACTCATGGTCAGGCTAGGGGGTGAACTGGGAAAGTGATTTGGCTGCCCTATTCTATGGTTGGGAGGAATGTGGTTGTTCCCTTTGTCTTCTCGCGATCTGGTTCAGATATGTTGCTCTACTCCTAATCTGTTTGAATGATTTTATATCTAATGCAATGTATTTGTTAAATCAGAACTGAAATGATTTCCATTTTATGTTTGAATGATTTGATATCTGATGTCATGTATTTATTAAATCTGAACGAACGATAGAATTGGCCTTTTATTTGTTATGATAGTTGAAAGGATTTATGCATGGTTAAATTCTAGAAGAAATCTCCTCTAAATTAGATTCATTGTTATTTTTCTTTCTTTATTCGTTGTCTGAGTGAAATCAATGATGAGATTGGCATATTGGGAGTGAAGGTTATGCTGTAATTTCATTAATCTAATTATATGAATAATGTCGGGAACAACATTCTGAGTGTTGTAAACTATGTCACTCTTTCCTTTCCATTAAACATACTGTGTAGAGACAAATCTGTAGGTGAGGTAGGAAGACCGACTATTATACTAGTTTTCCCCTATAATTCATTAACCTAACCCGTATAAAGGTATCTCAAACACAAGAATACAGAAACAAAAAATCATACTATAATTTGCAATGGAAGATCTATTATATGAACTACTTTAACAGTAAAGGAACCAGATGCACCCTTGCTTATTACAAAAATTTCCTTTGCCCAAGGATATACCAATTCGGCTATTTATATTTAGACTTTCCTATTTTAATAACGATGCAAAAACAAAATAAATAAATAAATAAATAAGAAGTGTCGAATCATGAAATGCGAAAGGACTGTGGGCCCAACATTTCAGGATTTCGGGGTCCAGGATTTCAGGGTTTTCGAACACCTGATGCATAAACAAAAATGAAACAAGAAGTGCCAAATCATGAAATGCGAAAGGGATGTGGGCCCAACATTTCGAGATTTCAGGGTTCAGGGTTTTCGAACACCTGATGCATAAACAAAAATGAAATAAGAAGTGTCGTATCGCTAAATGTGAAAGGGCTGTGGGCCTAGCATTTCGGGATTTCGAGGTTAGTAAAGAAAAGGAAATCCGCGCATATGTAATAAGAAAATCTCAAATGCCAAAATATCAACTTTGTTTTTTATCTTCTTTTAAAATATGCTCAGTCTTTGTTTGAATGATTCGTGTATCTGATTTTATGCGTCTAATTGTGCTCAATTGAAATAATTTCCATGGAAGACATCTATTCGTTGTAAGAAGGTTATGTTCAAAGACTAAATTATGGGAATGGTTCCTCCTGAAACAAAACACTAGACAAAACTATCTACATATGAACTTGAAATAACAGATCCACCTACAGGAGCATATTTAACTCGAAAATCAAAATTCTAGGTAGGATTGTCTATGTATAGATGAGCTTGAAAGGTACCAATCTATTTATAGGCATATGTGTACATCTGTAATTGAAGTTCTAGTAGATATATCTTTGAATAATTGAATTGGAGGAAGCATGTACATATAGTACTTTCGGGTTTCGGGGTTCATGGTTTCTGGGTTTCGCGATTCGGGATTTCGCAACTTCGAAGGCAATGATACTAAGCCCTTCAAACTTCCGGGTCTCAAAATGTGGAAAAGGGCTTAATGTATTTTGGATCCTCCTTTAGCCCCCGTCCATACGATCGCGCCCGATGACATGGGGCTAACCCCACAGAGCACATCAGGGTTTTGTGTACCAATATTTCATGACATGCAAAAATGAGGGCTCTTGCCTTTGGGTTTTCTGGGTGCCGAAATGACGAAAACTATTCACGCTAAAATGATTCGGGGTTTCATGTACCGAGATTTTGCAACTTGCAAAAATGAGGAGTCTTGAACTTTGGTTTCCCGGGTGCTGAAACACCGACCAATAGCCACGTGTTCCTCTAATGGATGGCTGCGACCTTTAGCCATGATCAACAGTTTTGATCTTTTCGGGATGATCAACGGTCGTGATCAAATCTTGGCTTTCTCCTTTTCAAAATTTGGGAGAGTCTTCACTCCCCTGCATGCACCAGGTTTAAACCTCGCGCATCTTTTATGGATCCGACGACTCTCGCATTTTCGACACTTCTCCCCGAAGTGTCTCCACCATTCATTTCAGTTGTTCTTCTACACGTCCTCCCAGAGGTTAAACTCTGTGCGCCCAAATCCTTTCTCCAACTGATCTAACGATAGTTATTCTCCCACCTGAGCTTTATCTCTCAGAGCTCTCAAAGGTTCCTTCGACCTAATCTTAGATACTACCTAAATACATATAAGCATGTTAGAGTAGTATGAGAATTAAGGGAAGTAATAGAATTATGGAAGAATTTATCCATATAATCTTTTCTGTTCGAAATAAACTTGAATGGCGTAATAATTTCATTATGGACAGAAATGAATCTTACCTTCTCTTAAATTCTAAGCTTAAACGAAATTGAATTATGTCATAGAATTTTTTTTTTTATGGTGAATTTGATGTACATTACATATGGTATCAGAGCAAAAGTTACAACACTGGGCTTGAACAGGGCCACATTAATTGCTTAGTATATATTCTGATTTATGAAAAAACTAATAAATCTTGTGGTTACAAACAAAAAGACTTTATATTTTGTGTTGATTATGGCAGCCCAAGAAGGTGTAGAAATCAACGTGGAAGGGAATCTGCAGCAAGGACCTCCTGGATATCCAAGACAAAATAGTGATGGAAGCTCACCCACAGAGGTGTTGGAAACAATGAGGAATCTTATTGTTGAACTACAGGTTTTCAAGGCCGACAATGAAAAATTGAAGAAAACACACCAGGAACAACAAGAGATAAATGAAGACCTGTTGCATAGTATAGTAACCAAGAAAATACCAAAAGATGATAAACATGATGAGGAGGCTAGCAAAAGGGCCTCCAAAAATTCTGGTGCAGAAACAGAAAAACAAGATAGTTCGTCTAAAGGGACACCTTCTGTTGAAGACAAAACCATACCAGATAGAAAAAGAAAACAAACAGACCACCTTGAAGGTGAATTTAAAAGATTAAACCAACTACCTTTGATGGAGAATCCAAGACAGGAGAAGAAGTTGAAGCATGGTTGTTGGACATTAAAAAATACTTCCAGATCTACAACTATTCCAGCAACATGAAGGTCAGAATGGCCATCTATAATATGAAGGGGAAGGGAAACATTTGGTGGCAGGACCTGAAATTGGCCAAGGGCCTAAAGGAGAAATAGTTGGAATGGTCCGACTTTAAGAAGTATTTCAAGAAACAATACCTTTCTGAAAGCTATTATGAAAGGAAGATGAAAGAATTTTACGAGTTACGACTCAGACAGATGACGATGGAGGACCTTATAAATAATTTTTTGGAACTACTAAGGTTTGTATCGTACATCCGGGAGGATAATGTAAAAATCCAGCGATTCTTAAGTTGTTTACCACAGGCCTACCGGGACAGAATTGAGTTTGACAACCCCAAATCCTTGAGTGAGGTATTCAGGAAAGCACGAATGTGTTATGACCAGTATAAACAGTGGGAAGAGTTTCCCAAGACTTGGAAGGATAAGAAGCAAGATCGAATAAACCAACAGAAGAAGGGATACCAGCCAGCTCCTTATTGGGTTGCAGCAAAAAGTTTCCCAAGGAAGGATTTTCACTACAATCATCTGAATACGCAAGGTAGCGGTAAACCAGTAAACTTGGGAACGAAGAAGTTTGGGGACAACTCCTGTGAGCCATTAAAGTGTTGGGAGTGTGGAGAACCTCATCTAAGGAGGAACTATCCATGTTTAATTGTAGCCAACATAACTGTTGTTCACAATTTGCAAGAAGCCTTGACAGTGGGAGACATCAGCAGAAGTCTGCATCAGATAAATGTAGCCATAGATGGTCGACAAGATGACCACCAGTCCTCAGTGGTAGAAATCGAAGGTAAAATCAACGGCACTCGAATTTCTGTTTTAATTGACCCTAGAGCTATGTTAAGTTATATTACTCCCGATGTAGTAGAGTCGAATAAACTTAAGAAACTGAAACACACAAAGTCATGGCTTGTACAACTAGCAACATGTACTAAAAGAAAAGTAGTTGACTTTATTTCTGATCTTGAGTTTAGCTTAGATGGTCAAAATATAAGGACCAATCTGAACATCCTACCACTAGTATCTCATGATATGATTATCGGGATGGATTGGTTGGAACAACACAAAGCAGTACTATACTGTTATACAAAGATACTTAGCTATAAAGACAATTTTGGCACTGTTAGAACAACACAAGGCATACCAAAACCTGTATCCGTCAGACAAGTTTCAGTGATGCAACTCAAGAAATGTATTAGAAAGGGATGTCAAGTTTACACCATCCAAGTAACGAATCTATTAGAAAAAGAAGATAATCCCAAGTTAAAAGACTTTGTTGTCCTATGTGAATTCAGAGACATGTTTGTGGATGAGATACCAGAATTACCTCCTAGAAGGGAAATAGATTTTTCCATAGACTTACTACTCAGATCAACCCCTATCTCAAAAGCACCCTACCGAATGAGTCTACCAGAACTGACAGAATTAAAAATACAATTACAGGAATTGTTGGACAAAGAGTATATTAGACCGAATGTCTTGCCATGGGGAGCACTAGTCCTCTTTGTGAAAAAAAAAGACGGTACTCTAAGACTATGTATCGATTATAGACAACTGAACAAAATGACCATTAAGAACAAATACCCCTTACCAAGGATAAATGATATGCTCGATCAAGTTGGTGGGGCCAAGATCTTTTCAAAATTGGATTTACGATCTGGTTATCATCAAGTTAGGATAAAGGATGAGGACATAAACAAAACAACTTTTCGAACAAGATATGGACACTACAAGTTTGTAGTCATACCTTTCGGACTCACTAACGCACCAGCCACATTTATGTGCTTGATGAATAGCATTTTTAGTCATTACTTAGACAAGTTCATAGTAGTATTTATCGACGATATTTTGGTCTATTCAAAGACGGAAAAAGAACATGATGAACACTTAAGGACAGTTCTGCAAACGTTGAGGAAACACAAACTGTATGCCAAATTTGACAAGTGTGACTTTTATCTAAAAGAGATACAATATTTAGGACATGTCATTTCCTCGGAAGGTATTGTCGTAGACCTGGAAAAGATAAAAGCCATTATGGAATGGTCAGTACCTATGGATGTGGAAAATATCTGATCATTCATGGGAATCACTGGATATTATCGAAGATTTATAGAAGGGTTTTCCAAGATAGCCTACCCTATCATGTCATTACAAACTAAAGGGACCAAGTTTAACTGGTCACAAAAGTGTCAAGACATTTTTAACAAGCTGAAAGAATTATTGACATCGGCGCCCATTTTGAAGGTAGCAGACCCAGATAAAGACTTCACAGTATGAATTGATGCAAGTAAAGAGGGACTAGGTGGTGTTCTAACTCAGGAAGGGCACATGATTTGTTATGAGTCCCGGAAATTAAAAGAACACGAGCGAAATTATGTCACTCGTGACTTAGAATTGGCAGCAGTAATACATGCCTTAAAAATGTGGCAACACTACATAATGGGAAGGAAATTTCTACTATTGACAAATAATAGCGGTGTGAAATATATGTTTAACCAACCAGACCTTAATGCAAGACAAGCAAGGTGGCTAGCCTTCCTGAGCGAATTCAACTTCGAGGTCAGACATATCAATGGCAAAGAAAATAAAGTAGCAGACGCTTTAAGAAGAAGATTCCATGGGTTATTTGAGGTAAATATCAGTAGGGCAGAAAGTTATCTGGAACAAAAGGTAAGGACGGTCAGTATTAGCGACGAAAATTACACTAAGATGATGGAAGAATTACGAAATAGTACCGCAGAATCAGATAAACCAGATCTAAGTATCGACAAGAAGGGATTTTTACGATTTAAAAACAGACTTTACATACCAGATTCAACAGAGTTAAAATTAACAGTTTTGGACGAAGTGCATAAGAAACCATATTCTGGTCATCCAGGTCACCAAAAAACGATATCAACACTTAGAAAATTGTTTTACTAGCCTAATATGAAAGGAAAAACAACATAATATTTGGCTAGGTGCCAGGATTGTCATCACATTAAGGCTGAACACCAGCATCCAGCCGGCCTATTACAGCCATTACCAGTACCAAAATGGAAATGGGAGACCATATCGCTGGAGTTTAAAATAGCTTTGCCAAAAAAACTCACAAACAAAATGATTCTATCATGGTTGTAATCGATAAACTCAGTAAGTCTACACACTTTATTCCTGTAAAGTCTACTTTTAAATCTATAAACATTACTGAAATATTCATGAAAGAAATTTTTAGACTGCATGGTATTCCTAAAATGGTGATTTCAGATAGAGACATAAAATTCACGTCCGCTTTTTGGAAGGAATTGTTTGCAGGGATAAATACTAATTTGAATTTCAGTATGAGTTATCATCCACAAACGGATGGACAGACTGAAAGGACAAACCAAATCATAGAGGAAATGCTCCACATGTATTTAAGAACAAAGTCGAACAAGTGGGAAGACTACCTACACTTGGTAGAATTTGCATATAACTATGGGTACCAAAATTCGGCTAAGTTGATCCCTTTCGAAATATTGTATGGAAGAAAGTGTAAAACTCTAATTAGCTGGGATAACCCAGCTGACCGACTCATTGTTGGACTAGAGATGCTCCAAGAAATGGAGAACATGGTAAGAAAGGCACAACAAAAATTGAAAGAAGCACGGGACAAACATAAGAGCTATGCAAATCAAAAAAGAAGACACTTGGAATTTCAAGTAGGAGACCATGTTTATTTGAAGGTCAAAGCCCAAAAAAGCTCGTTGAAGTTAGGGAACTGTGCCAAGATGGCACCCAGGTTTTGTGTGCCCTTCGAGATACTAGCTCGAATTGGACTCGTAGCATATCAACTTGCACTTCCAGCTAATCTAAGAATTCATAATGTATTTCATGTGTCTTTGTTGAAAAAATATATTCATGATCCTACTCATATGATTGATTGGAACTTGGTGCAGGTGAAACCCGAAGGCGAGTTCCAGGTGGAACCCCTGCGCATTCTGGACTAGAGAGAAATAGCTCTTCGGAATAGAGTCGTCGCTTAGGTAAAGGTGCAATGGAAGCACTTTAGTCCTGAGGAGGCCACTTGGGAGTTGGAGGGAGATTTGTGGAAATCTCATCCAATCCTATTCCAAGAAAGGAACAAACACTGATGATAGTGTTTTACTGAAGGGGAAAAGGATGTGATATCCCCAAAAATAAAATAATTTTGAAATTTAAATTTGCTGGAAATTTATTTCCGCTTCTAGTAAATTTGAATTTGGAATTTTTTTTTCCATTTATGGCAATTCCGAATTTCAAGTTTGATATTTGTAATTAATTATTATGACTGTTGGGCAGAGTTCTGATTGGACTCAGTTAACTATTTGACTATGACACTTGTAGAAAAAATAATAATATTTATATTAATTGTAGGAGGACAAATGGAACAACCACTTTAAAATCAGTTGACCATGACTCCATGAGTGGGGAACAAGTTGGAACTACCTCTGGGCTGATTATTACAAGTGGAAAATCAGATATTTGGCCATTGGCAGCCCCTAAAAATCATGGATTTAGAAAACTGCGAAAATCCCCCCCCAAGGGAGGGAAAAAGACCTGGGAAAAACTAATAAATATCATATGCGAGGAGGCAGGACACTGCCAAGTATGCTAGGGAAAATGATTTTTGAGCTCTCTTGCTGTTATGAACACTACAAATTGAGTGTGAGGCAAGAGGAGTCTGCTGAAACGAATTTTCCTTGCTGTTATGAGCACTGCTGAGTAAGTGTGAGGCAAGAGGATAACTGCTGGAATTGAAAGACATTGCTGAGGAGGAGTTATGAGTTATCCCTCATGGACTCATGGTTAGTCTAGGGGGTGAACTGGGCAAGTGATTTGGCTGCACTGTTCTACGGTTGGGAGGAACATGGTTGTTCCCTTTGTCTTCTCGCGATCTGGTTCAGATATGTTGCTCTACTCCTTTTCTGTTTGAATGATTTTATATCTGATGCAATGTATTTGTTAAATCAGAACTAAAATGATTTCCATTTTCTATTCGAATGATTTGATATCTGATGTCATGTATTTATTAAATTTGAATGAATGATAGAATTGGGCTTTTATTTGTTATGATAGTTGAAAGGATTTATGCATGGTTAAGTTCTAGAAGAAATCTCCTCTAAATTAGATTCACTGTTATTTTTCTTTCTTTATTCATTGTCTGAGTGAAATCAATGCTAATATTGTCATATTGGGAGTGAAGGTTATGCTGTAATTTCATTAATCTAACTGTATGAATAATGCCGGGAACAACATTCTGAGTGTTGTAAACTATGCCACTCTTTCCTTTCCATTAAACAGACTGTGTAGAGATAGATCTGTAGCTGAGGTAGGAAGATCGACTATTATACTAATTTTCCCTTATAGTTCATTAACCTAACCCATATAAAGGTATCTAGAACAAGAGAATACATAAACAAAAAGTCATACTATAATTTGCAATGACAGATCTATTACATGAACTACTTTAACAATAAAGGAACTGGATGCACCCTTTCTTATTACAAAAATTTCCTTTGCCCAAGGATGTACCAATTCAGCTATTCATATTTATACTTTCCTATTTTAATAACGACGCACAACAAGAATAAAAATAAAAAAAATAAGAAGTGTCAAATCGTGAAATGCGAAAGGACTGTGGGCCCAACATTTCGGGATTTCGGGGTTTGGGATTTCAGGGTTTTCGAACACCTGATGCATAAACAAAAATGAAACAAGTGTCGAATCACGAAATGTGAAAGGGCTGTGGGCCTAGCATTTGGGGATTTCGGGGTTCGGTATTTCGGGGTTTTTGAACACCTGATGCATAAATAAAAATGAAACAAGAAGTGTCGAATCGTGAAATGCAAAAGGGTTGTGGGCCCAACATTTCGGGATTTCGGGGTTAGTAAAGCAAAGGAACTCCATGCATATGTAATAAGAAAATCCTCAATGCCAAAATATCAACTTTGTATTTTATCTTCTTTTAAAATATGCTCAGTCTTTGTTTGAATGATTAGTGTATCTGATTTTATGCGTCTAATTGTGCTCAGTTGAAATAATTTCCATGGAAGACATCTATTCGTTGTAAGAAGGTTATGTTCAAATACTAAATTCTGGGAATGGTTCCTCCTGAAACAAAACACTAGACAAAATTATCTACATATGAACTTGAAAGAATAGATCCACCTACAGGAGCATATTTAACTCCAAAATCAAAATTCTAGGTAGGATTGTCTATGTATAGATGAGCTTGAAAGGTACCGATCTATTTATAGGCATATGTGTACATCTGTAATTGAAGTTCTAACAGATCTAGCTTTGAATAATTGAATTGGAGGAAGCCTGTACATATAGTACTTCGGGGTTTCAAGATTCAGGGTTTCGGGGTTTCACGATTCGGGATTTCACGACTCCGGCGGAAACGATACTAGGCCCTTCGAACTCCCAGGTCTCGAAATGTTGAAAAGGGATTAATAGGTTTTGGCTCCTTCTTTAGCCCCCGTCCATACAATCACGCCCAATGACCTGGGGCTAACTCCACAGAGCACATTGGGGTTTCATGTACCGGGATTTTGCGACTTGCGAAAACAAGGTCTCTTGCCTTTGGGTTTTTCGGGTGCTGAAGTGATGAAACCTATTCACGCTAAATTGATTCGGGGTTTTGTGTATCGGGATTTCATGAATTGAAAAAATGAGGAGTCTTGACCTTTGGTTTCCCGGGTGATGAAATACCGACCGAAAACCATGTGTTCCTCCAATGGACGGCTGTGACCTTTAGACACAATCAACAGTTTTGATCTTTTCGGGATTATCAACGGTCGCGATCAAATCCCAGCTTTCTCCTTTTTGGAATTTGGGAGAGTCTTCACTCCCCTGCATGCACTAGGTTTAAACCTTGCACGTATTTTCTAAATCTAACGACTCTCGCAGTTTCAATACTTCTCCCCGAAGTGTCTCCACTGTTCATTTCAGTTGTTCTCCTACGCGTCCTCCCAGAGGTTAAACTTTGTGCGCCCAGATCCTTTCTCCAACTGATCTAACGACAGTTATGCTCCCACCTGATCTTTATCTCTCTGATCTCTCAAAGGTTCCTTCGACCTAAGCTTAGATACTGCCTAAATACATATAAGCATGTTAGAGTAGTATGAGAATTAAGGGAAGTAATAGAATTATGGAAAAATTTATCCATATAAGCTTTTCTGTTCAAAATAAACTTGACTGGCGTAATAATTTCATTATGGATAGAAATGAATCTTACCTTCTCTTAAATTCTAAGCTTAAACGAAATTGAATTATGTCATAGAAAAAAAAAATTATGGTGAATTTGAGGTACATTACATCGAATTTCGGAGGGAAGGTGAAGTAAAGATGACTGAAATTCAAGGGAGGATACATTAATTTTATGATGCTTTCTATGGTATGTTATTTACATGTCATCTCACCATTTTCGCAATAACGTTTTTTCTAGAATGATTCAAACCGTGCAATTGGGAGGCCATTGAGGAAACATATCCAAGTATTTGTGACATAAATTTCAACTTGTGGGTCGTTTTATTTTTTGAGTTACACATCGTGGAAAATAGGGTTTGTGGCTAGTCCTTAAACTAGTCTAAAACAAGTGTTTTAGGTAAAAACGTCATAAATTATTCATAACAGATCCAAATTCAATAAGACCAAATGTATTGGTTATAGTACATTCTGTATTATTCTATGTACAATTTTCAGATCCATATAACAAAAATTCTGTGCGAGGCATGCTCTAGAAGTTCATTCTCTAGAATAATCCAGAATTCAACAAGGTATGTCATTTTTGCTATAACTCCTTTTCTGAGAGGTTCCAAGTAGTGAAATATGGAGGAATTGCATAATATACATTGAAGAACATTGTGTACCATTTTTAGATCTTTATTCATTACATGTACATAGTTATGATTATTGCAAGTTATGGTTTTTGACTAATCCAAAATTAGTCATGTGAGACTAAAGTAAAGTTTGATGAAAATGCTAGTCTCTTGTTGTTAAAGTTAAGGAAGGTTTGTAGTTATATGATCATATACATCAGGTATATTACAGAGTTATAAATCAGATTTGAATGATGAAATTGATGATGAATTTTGGTTGAGGTACATATTGGGTACATGGTTGAGACAAGTAGTTGATGAGTTGGCACATAAATGAGGTGCATAGTTGATGATGTTGGTACATCTTGATGAGTCATAGTTTATGTTTATTTGATGCATGATTGGTACATATTTGGTGCATGGTTGATACACTCATTGATGGTATAGGTTGAGGTAAAGGTCGGTGCATGGTTGATGCACTTGTTTATGGTATAGGTTGAGGTACAGGTTGATGGATGGTCGATGCACTTGTTTATGGTACAGGTTGATTATAGGTTGTTTGGTACAGGTTGGTGCATGGTTGATTCACTTGTTTATGGTACAATTTGAGGTATAGGTTTATGCATTGTTGATGCATGGTTCAAGTTATTGGTACAAGTTGTTTGGTGCAAGTTGATTGGTACAAGTTTATAACAATATATCTCACAGTGATAGTGTGAGAATGGTTCCATCATTCTACTTGTATTTCAGGGTAGTTGGCTGGGGAAAGGACAAGTGTTTGTATCCACCTTTTTATTGTAGCGGAGAACATATGGGGTTTTAGCCTCCTTCTGGTTGTAGCCAAAGAATTGGGGAGTTGGAGCTTCCCTCAAGTTGTAGCCTGAGAAACTAGGGGGTTGGAGCCTCCTTCCAGTTGCAACTAGAAAACAAAGGAATTTGGTGCTTCTAATGAATTTAATTCTTAAAGACATATAAGAATAAAAATTATGTGGTTTTCTCCCTCTTTGGGTTTCCACATAAAAAAATTGGTGTATTTTATATGTGTAGGATTTCTCATTTGTTTATTGTTTATTTACTCAGAAACTATTGGATGGTAATGCTACATTGATATAACACTTGCATTTTGTGGTTAAAAAGGATTGAATTTCTCTATTATTGATTCACCCCCCCTCTCAGTAATCCAACAATTAGTATCAGAGCCGGTTCCTTCAGGAAACAGTTTAACCACTAGAAGGAAATCATGGATTATTCTGAGAATGGAATACCAATGTTTAATGGTCAGAATGGTTTAAATTATGAGATGTGGAGCAGAAGGACGAAATTATTTTTTACAAGCACAAGGACATTATATTTGGCTATTAGTTGTTACAGGATGTGATAGTTCAAAAAGGTAAAAGACTGCAACCAAGAAGGAATTGAAGAAGAATAAAAAAAATAGCAATGGATTTCATCTCGGAATGATTACCTAATCCAGTAAGAGAAAAGGTTTATAAATGTTCATTAGCCAAAGAAATTTGGGATAAGTTACATGACATATATTCTTCACCCATTCCAGATTCAGAAAATGCCAAAGAAGATGCACATACAGATCAAGAAGAATTATGTTCACCATGTCAAACAAATTCAGAATATGAAGAGTACATAATAACCAGAGGTATGTTGTTTTTCTTTAATTGTGAAAAACATAGACATCTTGAAATAGAATTCCATGAAGGAAACGAGACAAAAAAACTAATTAAAAAGGAAGAAAACTATGAAGAAGAATTGATTAGTGCTTTAGATGAACTAAGAGAAGAAAATAAGTCACTGAAGAAAGAATTGATGAAACAAAATGAAATTTTTCACATTTTTGAAGAAGCCCAATAGGTCATCGAGAACTTAATAACTCAACTAGAAGAAGCTAGAAAGATCGAAGAAAATATTGAATATCAAAAGAAGTATTTGGAAGACAACATAGCAACACAGAAGGAAGAAGCAAAAATGAGAGAGAAAATATTGACAGATCATCTTAAGGAAAGAAATAACGATCTAAACCATCTTGAGGCATAGTTTGGTCAAGAAAAGAAAGGACCTAAAGAAGAAATAATCACATTAAAAATTCATCTTGAAGAAGTGAAAATAACAAAAGACATTATGAAGTCTCAAATAACGAAGAAATAAGAAGAGGTTGAGAAGCTTGAAGAAGAAGTTGTCACATTGAGAAGTAAAATTGTCAAGCTCAACAAGAACATTGAAGAGACAGAAACATCCACATAAGTTATAGAGAATGAATATAAGCACTCTAGGTTGCTAGAAAAGAATAATGAAGAAAATAGAAAGAGTTATGCAGAAGTACTCAAAGGAAAGAATCATGGTCAACCATAATCTAAGAAAACTATTGAATATACATGTTCAAGAAGACCATCCATGTTCAAGACACAAAGAAGCTTCAATCATGATCATGATCAGTCAAGGTACGATTTCAGAAGGACTACACCACAAAGAAGATCATTCACTCCCAGGTATGCAAATTTATTTTATGGTCATTGATTTTATTGTACTATTTTTGGACATAAGTATGCAGATTGTAGGGATTATAAAAATGTTCAAGCAAGAAATTCCTATGTGGCCCCATGTAACATTGAATGCTACAAATTTCATAACTATGGACACATAGCTAGTGATTGTAGAAGCATGATCAATACTTCCATGAAAGAGAACAATGATATCAGATATAAAAAATTGTGGATAAGAAAACACAAAGAATAGGTGAATAAAGAACAGGTCCCAAAGATCACAAGATTGGGAATAAAACAAGATGAAGAAAATTCTACAGAGAAAAAGAAATATGTTAGATACAAAAAGGTTTGGAAAATAATTGTAGGAAAAGACAGACAAGTAAATAAGGAACAAGTTCAAGAGATTGTACTTTCAAGCATTGTAGTGAAAGATGAATCCACAGAAAAAAAGAAAGAAGTCAGAGATTAGAGAGATGATGAATCTACCAATGAAGATGATGATGAATACACATCAGAGGAGAAATTGTTCTGAGCCATTCATCTTAGAGACTTCCAGGTAACATGAATATTAGACAGGGGGAGTTTATGTGATAGTTTTGACAGACCAAAGAACCATCCTTCTAGCAGCTTACATATTTTGAGTAGACAAATCCATAGCAGTCAATTAGTAGAAATACATTTTGATAGATTAATCAATTGTAGTAGTGAAGAATTCATGATAGTACAGTGATAAATGGGTCAGCCTTATGGACAATTGTGTAGTAGATTCTTGGACAATATCGATAGAGATGGATTTGTAAGAACACTTAGTAGATTTGGACAGATATATGATAGTGGACAAGAGCATGGATTCATATATTGGTTCAGAGAGTGGTTCAGAGGAAAAGGAACATTATGGATGTTAATTACATAAGAAATGACTTGAACAATGCTAATGGATTCCAAATTGACATATATTTTTTGGACACGTGTAGTGCATACATCACTTTCACATTCAAAACAAAGTAATACTGAGAAAAACAATGGAAAAACTCCCTACAAGCTATGGAAAGGAAGACCATCAAATGTGAAGCACTTTAGAGTATTTGGAAGAAAATGCTACATCAAAAGAGAAGATGGAATGATGGGAAATTTGTATTCTCATGTGGACAAAAGAGTACTTGTTGGTTACTCAAGTACAAGGAAAGCATACAAGTGTTGCAATTTGAGATTGAACAAATTTGTGGAAATCATCAATGTAACAATTGATGAAACAAGTGGACGAGAATTAAAGAAAGAAGAAAATGAATCAATGGAACAAATTTACGAAGAAGAAGAAGTAAAAGATGAATAAGAAGTAGAAGGGGAAGATGAAGAGGATCGTACAAAAGTAGAAGAGAAATATCAGAAAGTGCCTCCAAAGACACCTAGCAAATGAGTACAGAAGAATCATCCTTTAGATCAGATTATCGGAAACAAAGATGCAGGAGTTCAGACTAGAAGAAGAATCTATTCACCAGAACAAATGCACCTAGCAATCTCATCTATGATTGAACCAAACAGTTTTGAAGAGGCCAGCAAGGACTGATTTTGGAATAAGGACGTGGATGAAGAATTGGATCAAATAGAGAAGAACGACACTTGGGAATTGGTTCCAAGACCAAAGAATAAGAATGCGATTGGCACAAATTGGGTATTCATAAATAAATTGAATGAATATGGACATGCTACAAGGAATAAAGCTAGATTGGTATGTAAAGGATACGCACAGGTTGAAGGAATTGACTTTGAAGAGACATTTTCCCCAGTTGCCAGAATGGAAGCAATCTGATTTCTTTTATCTCATGCATGCTCCAAGAATATTAAAGTGTATCAGATGGACATGAAATCAACTTTCCTGAATGGGGAACTTGAAGAAGAAATCTACATCGAACAACCAAAAGGATTTTAGGTGTCAGAGAACGTAGATTACGTGTGCAGATTGAAGAATGCCTTGTATGGTCTAAAACAAGCTCCTAGAGCATGGTACTCTAGACTTGATAAATATCTACAACAGGCACGGTTCATAAAATGAAGTGCAGAGAAAAACCTCTACATCAAGGTTAAGCCAAAAAATTTCATAGGATATGCAGAATGAATTTGAAATTTCATTACTCGGAGAACTATCCTTCTTTCTGGGTCTTCAGATACATCAAAGCACCCAAGAATTTTTATTTCTCAAACTAAGTATATCAGAGAAATGTTAAAGAGGTTCGGAATGGAAGATTTCAAACCAGTTACAACTCCTATGCAAAACAATTGCAAGTTAAGAAAAGATGATGATTCAAAGAATACATACAAGAGGCAATATAGGTCAATGATTGGTAGCTTACTATATGTGAAAACATCCAAGACCAGATGTAATGCAGGTAGTTGGAAAGGTGGCATGATTTCAAGAAGAACCAAAGTAATCACACGTCAGAGCAGTGAAAAGGATTTTCATATATCTTAAAGGAACATAAGAGTTTGGATTATGATATCCAAAATAAAAGGATCTATCACTTATTTCCTACACAGATGCAGATTGGGCAAGTTGCATTGATGACTGACGAAGCACCAGTGGAGCAACATTCTACTTGGGTGAGTGTTTAGTATCATGTCTAAGAAAGAAACAATCATTAGTATCCTTATCTACAACCGAAGAATAATATATTGCAACAATAGTATGTTGTACACAAGTTCTATGGATGAAACAAACTCTGACAGATATATAATTTGAGTATGATGAGCCCATTCCAATCTATTTTGATAATACAAGTGCCATCGATATCTCAAATAACCCAGTGATGCACTCCAATATGAAGAACATTCCAATCAAGTATCACTTTCTACGGGAACAGGTTGAAGAGAAGAACATCAGAGTTGAATATGTGGGCACAAAAGAACAAGTGGAAAACATCCTTACAAAATTGTTTCCACGAGAATCCTTTGAGTATCTTCGCTAGAGACTTGGAGTAATTCTAATCCAAAATGAATTCTTTTGAATTCTTATCTTATATGTATTATATTTACATGAGGAAGCACCATAAAGAGTACAGTTCAGGTCGAGAGATCATTTTTAGGAAGAGTTCAGTCAGGGGGAGTATCCCCATGGACAGTTCAATTAGGGGGAGCAGTCCCAGATGGAAAGATACTTTTTCCATTGATGACAAAGGGGGAGATATTTATCAGATACAGAGCACAAAGGCATGGTTCTAAGGGGAGCAATGGTCACATGAAGAGAATGAGTGATATGACTTCAGTATTGCATGTCATGACTTTAGTATTGCATCAGAGTGTTTCCATCAATGCCAAAGGCGGATATTGTTGATTAATTGGGTTGGTTTTCATTGATTTCAACCCTTGAATAAAGTCTGGTAGTGACTTATGGTAGCACAAAGGTTTGGATAATTGAACCAAGTTTGTTTGATGGATAATGATATGAGTTTTGATATATTTTCAGGTAAGAATATTCTATATGGATAGTACATGTCATGTCATTTCCAATGGTATGTGGAACGTCAAATAAATCCTCATGGTTAGAGAGTTATGGCCATGTGAAGTTGGAGAACCCTCATGAGTCATATAGAAGCCCCAAAAGGTCAAAGTAGTCAAAGTGGTTTAAGATATTTTAGAAGGTAAATAATAAAGTGAAGTGATGAGTGTACTATAAGTCAAAGTGAATACAAAATATATTACTTAAATAATAAAGTTAATGGAGAATTTACTAATTGGACAAGTGGTTAGAAGTGGGTTAACCCTAAAATAAGGAAAGTGGGTTAAGATGGTTAAAAGGTAACCCCTTGAGGAAGCTACATAAAATTATAAATAAGAGGCAAGGCTCTCTCATTTTAAGCACACTTGAGAATATTGAATAGCTATAGGTGACTGAGGTAACCAAAGGATATCTAAGCTGAATTTTGGAGTGAAGGTGAAGTAAAGAAGGCTGAAATTGAAGGGAGGATAGATTATTTTGAAGATGCTTTCTAAGGTATGTTATTTACAGGTCATCTCACCATTTTTGCAATAATTTTTTTTCTTGAATGATTTAGACTGTGAAATTGGTAGGCCATTGAGGAAACATATCCAAGTAACTGTGATATAAATTTCATCTTGTGGGTCGTTGTGTTTTTGGAGTTACATGTCGTGGAAAATAGGGTTTGTGGCTAGTCTTGAAACTAGTCTAAAACAAGTATTTCGGGTAAACATGTCATAACTTCTTCATAATAGATACAATTTTAGTAAGACCAAATGTATTGGTTAGAGTACAGTCTTTAGAATTCCGTGTAAAATTTTCATATCAATACAACAAATATTCTGTGCGGGTCACGCTCTACAAGTTCGCTCTCTAGAATAAGCCAGAATTCAACAAGGTATGCCATTTTTTCTATAACTCCTTTTATGAGAGGTTCCAAGTAGTGAAATCTGGAGGACTTGCATAAACAATACTGAATAAAACTGTGTACCATTTTTATATCTTTATTAATTATAGGTACATAGTTATGATTAATTCAATTTAGGGTTTTTGACTAATCCAAAATTAGTCATGTGAGACTAAAGTAAAGTTTGATGAAAATGCTAGTCTCTTGTTGTTAAAGTTAAGGAAGGTTTGTAGGTATGTGATCATATGCACTAGGTTTATTACAAATTTACAAATCAGATTTGGATGATGAAATTGATGAGGGATTTTGGTTGAGGTACATGTTGGGTACATGGTTGAGACAAGTAGTTGATGAGTTAGCACATACATGAGGTGTACAGTTGATGATGTTGGTACATCTTGATGAGTCATAGTTTATGTGTATTTTATGCATGATTGGTACATATTTGGTGCATGGTTGATGCACTTATTTATATTATAGGTTGGTGCATAGTTGATGCACTTGTTTATGGTAGAGGTTGAGGTACAGGTTGGTGCATGGTTGATGCACTTGTTTATGGTAGAGGCTGATTACAGCTAGTTGGTGCATGGTTGATGCACTTGTTTATGGTACATATTGATTACAGGTTGTTTGGTACATGTTGGTGCATGGTTGATTCACTTTTTTATGGTACAGGTTGAGGTACATGTTGATGCATGGTTGATGCATGGTTCAGGTTATTGGTACAGGTTGTTTAGTGCAAGTTGATTTGTACATGTTTACAACAGTATATCTTACAGTGATAGTGTGACAGTGGTTCCATAATTCTACTTATATTTTGGGGTGGTTGGAAGAGGCAAGGCCATGTGATTGTAGCCACCTTCCGGTTGTATCCAGAGAACATAAGGGGTTGTCGCCTCCTTCTGGTTGTAGCCAGAGAATTGGGGAGTTGGAGCTTCCCTTAGGTTGTATCTTGAGAAACTAGGGGGTTGGAGACTCCTTCCATTTGCAACTGGAAAACAAAGGAAGTTGGTGCTTCCAATGAATGTAATTATTAAAGACATATAAGGAAAAGCATTTTGTGATTTTCTCATGCTTTGGGTTTCCACGTAAAAACAATAGTACATTGTGTATGTGTATGATTTCTCATTTGTTCAATGTTTATTTACTATGAAACTATTGGATAATAATGCTACATTGATATAACACTTGCATTTTGTGGTTAAAAAGGATTGAATTTCTCTATTACTGATTCACCCCCCCCTCTTAGTAATCCAACATATCAAACTTTTCAATCCTGACTTATTTGGAATATAAATTATTCCTTTGTACTATACCAAACCTTCCTCATTGCAGTTGAATTATAATTCTTCCTCAATTGATTTTTTATTCTGAAAATTTTCCTATATATTCCAATAATTTTCATCATTTTCTGCTACTTATTTAATTTTCTATTTCAAATCAATTTGTATGTTATTGGTGAAATTTTCATTTAGTTTTCTATTGAGTACATATACTCATTTGGTTTCCTTTCCTTTAATATGTTTTGTCTCAAAATCATACTCATTTAGGAAATCTAAGAGTCTTGTATGTCTTGCATTTAAGTTTTGTTGATAAAAAAAGTACTTAAGGTTGATATTATCAGTTTTCAACAAAAATTTCCTACCTAACAACTAGTCTCGTCACATTTTTAAAGCATGTACAATAGCATTTAATTCCAAATAATGTGTTGCATAATTATTTTCATGGGGTTTAATATTTCATGATTCATAAGAAATCACATGGTCATCTTGTAGCATTACTCCTCCTAAACCCTCTAATGAAGCATCAATATAGACCACAAAATATTTATGTGGGTCTGCTATCTTCAATGTAGGTGTTGTTGTTAACAATTGTTTTATGTTTTCAAAAATATATTGACTTTGCTCAGTCCATTTAAATATGATTATCTTTTTCTGCAAAGAGGTTATTGGATAGGAAATTTTTGAAAACCCTTCGATGAACCTATGGTAATACCTTGTGATGGCCATGAAGGATTGGACATCCACCACATCTTTTGGAAATGACCAATACAAGATGTCCTTAACCTTTTCTGGATCAACTTATATCCCTTCACCTAAAATTACACATCCCAAATATTGTACTCTATCCTAATAAAATTCACATTTAGTGAACTTTCTGTACAGTTGATGCTCCCTAGGTGTTTGCAATACCATTGGGTAAAATCATGAAGATGGGTAACACTTTTTCTTGTTTTATGAGATTTTTTTTTATATTTTAACAGGTTCTTCAACTTCTTGTAAACAAACTATTTTTTTATTTAGAATTTCACTTTAGAGTAAAAACAAAACTTGCGAAGAATTTTGTTAGCTTTCTACTGACTATTTTTCAATTTTTTTTTATGGATATTTGATATGTCAATTTGGAAATTGTTTGAAAATATGTTCCTTAAAAATGAATGGAAAGATAATGAGTTATGTTTTCCCCCCACAACATATCCATTATTAAACTTTTGTTTTTGACAAACAAAATATACTACAAAATCTACAAGGACACTATTTTTTTATGACTATAGTTTTGAATCTAACAGATGAATATTATTTCTAGAATTTTTTGAAGTTGACCAATCTGAAAAAGTTGTAGATTTTAAACACATGTTTTCCCCCACCATGTATCTATCTTAATTTTTACTTAAAATTAAAAGATAAAAATACCCTTTTAAAGAGAACAATTTAAGGATTTTGAATATAATTTTTCCATAATTTTTTAGTGTGTATTTTTAGAGATATGGATTTTTCGTTTCACTGAATCATACTGTCACATAAAAATATTATGTAGTGATTTTTTTATAAAACTAAATAAAAATAGATAAAAACAATGAAAATGAAAACAAATTAGATTCAATTTTAAAAATGTTGATATCAACTCTGAAACTAAATTATGAGTATTTGTAGGAGTCTGATACCTTCAAAGTTCAAGTAAGATGGACAAAATTCATAGTTTCCTGCAAAGAATCCCATTTGCATGTTTTCAACCGAAATATTCTTTCGGTTGAAAAGTATTTTTTAATGAAATCTATTAAAAATAAACCTTTCGGCCGAAAAGTCTTTCAGCCGAAATATTCTTACCACAGGAAAAAAATTCAACCGAAAAAACTTGTACATGATTGTCGAGGGCGTCATCAAAGTGTCGTTCAATTTGACGTGTGAAATTTTGGCCACAAAATGTTTTGGCCAAAAACTCCTATCTCTCGGTAAAAAAAATGCCTCTAGGAATTTTGGAGACCCAATTTTCACAAAAGTGTTACCCATCTTCACTATTTTACCCCATTCTTAAGTGCCTCTCATGTTCTTCTTTGGTTTTGGAATAGATCAATATATCATATATAAACACTATTGCAAACTTGTCTAGATATTTTCTCAATACACTATTCATTAAACACATACATGTAGAAGGTTAGTTTTTTAAACCAAAAGGTACCAATATGAACTCATAGTGTTCGTTTCTAGCTCGAAAAGAAATTTTATGAATGTATTATTCTTTAATTATAATCTGATGATATCCTGACTGCAAATCTATCTTAGAAAAAATATTATCTCCAATGATTTGATCAAACAAGTCATCAGTGTGAGGTAAATGATACTTATTTTTAATTGTCATCTTGTTAAGTTGTCTATAATCAATGCACAATATGGAAGTTCCATATTTATTTTTAACTAACAATATTAGGGCTCCCCACGAGGGAACATTGGGTCTGATATATTTCTTATTCATCAACTCTTGAAGTCCCATCTTAATCTCAGTCATTTATGGAGTATTCACTTTGTACGAGGCCCTAGACACTAGTGCAGATCTAGGTACTAATTCTATGGTGAAATGTATGTCTCGTCTAGGAGGTAATCCTATAATTTCTTTCGAAAACACATCCTAGAACTCTTTCAATATTGGATCTTCAGTTAACAAACTTAATTCATTTTCTCTACATTTTTAGATACATGCACAACATAAATTATGCATCCCTTTCTTGCATTTATTTTTAATTGTAAAGTAAAGATCTGTCTTACTAACACCCCCCATGGTATTCCTTTTATTGTTTTGTTTTGGCCAAAATCATCTAAATAATTAAAATTCTTGTCACGATAGTTTACAACAGTTGAATGTTTTTTCATCCAATCCATGCATATGAGCAAATCATAATATCCTAATGGTAAAATGTTTAGATATACCTTAGTCAACATTCCATCCATATTTACCATACAACCTTTTACCAAGTCAACAACCTTCCTTTTTGTTCCTGTAGCTAATTTTACTATCCAAGGTTTCTTGTGTTTAAGTTTTTCTAGTTTAGAAATTTCTACTACTGTAGGCGAAATATAACTTAGACTTGCACCAGGATATATTAAAATGGATACAAGTTTTTGTTTAATCATACCTTCTATCTCTACCATGGAATATTGATGGTCAGGTTGTCAATTTTCTAGGGAAGCATTGATCTTATGAATACTTCTAACAATATCATTATTGTTGTTTCTTCCTAAACATTATGTATTGTCTGGTTTATGCTTTTATTTAAAGGATATTCTTTGTATAAGTGAGGTTCTTTATAACCCTAGCACAAAAGAGGTGGACTAGTTGTCTCCTTAACTTCCTTGTTCCCTAAATCTGCAAGTTTTTTACTGGTTTAAACTAACACACTTTGTTGTCCAAAATATATGTTTCTCTTAACTAGTGCACTTTGTGATGGTTGTCGAGGATGCTTGAATGGTTTCTTCCTATGATCAAAATTTTCCTTTCTCTTATGTTTCCATGAATTTGTATTTTCAAACATCTGTTTAAATTGAGCGAAGCATAATTTAGTGTGCCTTATTACTTCATCCATTGTCTTTGGATTAAGAAATTCAATTTTTTATCTATACATTTGAGGAAAACAATTCATTAATATTTGAAAATTTTCCTTCTCCTATCTAATGTAAGGTACATATCTCATCAAATTCATGAATTTAGTGACAAAGTATTCAATAGACATTTGTCCTAGTTTAAGATCATGGAAATACTTAGTATTTTCATCGTAGTATCATTCCATTAAATACTTTTGTTTAAAATATTTCTTGAATATTTTCCAATCCATTCTGTTGCTCCTAATTTTATTAACTATTTTAGTCTCCTACCACCAAATGGAAACTTTACCATTCAGTTGGTACACATCTAACCTAGCCCTCAAGTTTCCTAGGTAATTGTCTATTTGGAAGTATTTACTCATATTCAGAATCCATGCTTTTGCTCCCTCCTCATATTCACCATCAAAACTAGGTGGTATGATTTTCTTGAACTCCCCAAACAATTATTCCTCACGCCATTTCCTTTTCTTAGTTTTAGGTAACACATTTTGTAGTGTGTTGTTATCTGAGTTATCCTCATTGTTTTCTTCATCTAGCAACTATGTTCTATCATTTTTTTCTTGATAGTCTTTATGCTTGTGTGAATTCTCATTGGAAAGTTCCTTTTTAGAATTGTTGGAAGTCTGTCCTATATTTATGAACTATTTCATATCAGTCATGTTTTTAAGTAGGATTTCATTCAACTCTTCTTGTTATTTACTTGCTTTGATTAACTTTTCATTATCTTTCTTTATGCTTTGTAATTATGCTTTTATGTTATGCATGTTTTCCAACAGTCCTATAGAGTTATCTTGTGTTTTTTCACTATTTAATTCCACATACATTTGTGATCCACTTGGTGTATACTTTCCAGGTTCTCCATCCATGATATTATTTGGTGTTTTCGATATGTGAAAAATATAATGATGTCAATCCTTTGCATTTAAAATATTTGTGAATGCATTTTGATTGTAAGAAAATATTTTATGCTCGTTCTGAGCCCATAAGGCCATAGTGTTTAAATCATATTCTGATACCATTTGTATGACTCCAATTTCTAACGAATTTTTTTTTTAAAATAAATTCCTTGATCCACATGATCCCATGTTATTATCATTTAAAAATTTTCTTTCTTAAAGAAGACTAAGTATATAATTACATATAATCTATTTAATATTATTGTCTAATAGATAAGGATCCTTGATATTCAAACTCACTTAATAATTGTGATCTTGTTCTGAATGCCATCATTGATGAAATAATTCTCTTGATCACAGGAATACATCTTCTTCTTATTAATTTTTTTTTTCAAGTTATGATTTTATTCATTGATGTCTTCACCAGCTAACGTGTGTGTGTTTTTGTGTTTGTATGTTGCATGTAGAAACTACCATTAATTATGAAAGTTTGGATAATTGTGCCTTGTACAAAGCTAATCCTTTCACTTTTACCAAAATTGTTACATACCATGCAATTTGGTTTCACCTCTCCTATATGTTAATATAGGCCTAGTATGCTTAATAATTCACATCATTATTGATGTATCATTTTCCCACTAGGTATTAAATTATTCTTAAAGGAAAATGAAGATACACCATACTATACCAAAGTGATTCTATGGAAAAATGTTTCACAAATTCCTTTGACTAACAAGAACAAGTTTGCTTAGATATTAGTGTTAGGGTTATAAATGGTGCACAACTCACATAGTTGTTTCCATTCTCCTATATCATCTTTGATTAAGAGACTTGAATTATACGAGTACTTGATATGCATATAATGTGTGAAATTGATTTCTACCATAACCAGTGGTCTTGGTTATCCGTGTTGACAATGTCAGAAAAGGCCACGTCTTGGTACTAGTTAAAAGATATGAAAATCTTGTTTACATGAATACTCTTATCCTTTAATGGGACTTGTTATCCAAGCCTCGTTATAATTCATTGGATCCAGGTAACAAACCTCCCTTGTAACAAGGTTCTTCTCCTTTTGACCAAAGCTGAGCCAACTGAATGGCTTGTTATTTTGGACATTCTACAAGTTTTCTGCACTGCTACGGGACTGTCTATCAACCCCACTAAGTCCTCGGTCCACCATTGGGGAGTTTCGGAGGCTGAGCTCTTGCTTCTCAAAGGCTCCATACCTTTTTCTTTCATTGATTTGAAAGAGGGCTTCAGCTACCTGGGATATAGGCTGTTGCCGAGAGCCTCCACCCCTGCTGATTGGAGTTGGCTCGTGGCAATTTTTGAAAGGAAGATAAGTTTCTGGTGCAACAAGTGGCTGTCTCTTGGGGGGCGTTACATCTTAGTCAAAGCAGTGCTTGAGGGGCTGGCTGTTTACTGGATGACTTTTGAGCGTCTTCCAAATAAAATTCTTTTTATTTTCCGAAGACTGGCTTGCAATTTCTTATGGAACGATCGGGTAGACAAACATCGCTTTCATCTTTGCAAGTGGCAGTCCCTTTTCATCCCCGTAAGGCAGGAGGCTGGGGGCTAAAGAACCTGTCTTTTTTCAATTCGGCTCTCCTGGCTTGCTCCTTTTGGAGAGGAGTTACCATAAGAAGCATTTGGCAGAAAGTCATTTTAGATAAGTACCTTGGCAGCCTCCCTCTTTTACATTGGTTAAGAAGACCCTCTCTTGAGCTGAAATGGGCTTCCCCCTTTTGGAAGGGATTGATTTCTGCCTCCCCGGTGGTGCTTCACTGGCTGCGTTGGAAGCCCGGTACAGGTACCGAGATCTTCCTCGGTAGGGACAAGATTCTAGGATTGGAGAATCTCTCCATCCTCTCGCCTTTGCTCAGATCTCAGCTCGATCGTAAAGGGTTCTGATGTCTAGCACAGGTTAATGTGGCAACAAACATTGGTTTTCTTCGGGACAGCTGGTGTACTAGCAGCGCTCTGCAGCTTCTTCCTTCGATTGCTAGGGAGTGAGATTCATACACAAGAGCATTGAAAGCGGCCGGAATCTCACTCTTCGATCTGCCTGATACTCTACTTTGGGCGGGGGGTGATGGATCAGGTTTCTTGACAGTAAGAAATGCCTATATGGCTCTCCACCAAACAGTTGACTATAGTGAAGTGAGCCCGCTGCTTCTTTCCATTTGGAATTGGCCCATTCCACTTAAGCTTAAATTATTTGTTTGGTTATGCATTATGAACAGACCGCTCACCTGGGAGGCAATCCAAAAAAGAGGCTGGCAGGGCCCTGGCCGATGTCCCCTGTGCACCTCTGCAACTGAAGATTTAAATCACCTCCTGATTCATTGTGTTTTTACTATGAATGTATGGAAGCGCTTGCTACAGATACTGTCACTTACTTTGGCCTGGGAGGGGGTTTCTGTCTCTGAGTGTTTTTCTGCTTGGCAAAAAAATAAATCGGCTCCTATCTCCCTGGCAGCCATAGTTTGCTGGTGGATCTAGGTCGAGAGAAATCTGGCTATTTTTTAGGGGAGGCCTCCTTCTTGCCAGTCGGTTCTCCACAAAATTCTCACCAATTTCAATTGGCAACCGACCTCCCAAAAAGTGTTTCAAAACAATGCTTGTAACATTCATTGGACGGATGACACTATTCTAGTTTGTTTTGATGGTGCTGCTCTCTCCAGCGGCCTTTGTTGCGGGGCAGGAGGCTCCTTCAGAGCCCACCAGTCAAGGACGACAAACTGGTTTCTTAATTGCGGAGCTGGAACTAATAACAAAGTTGAGCTCTTGGGTTTATGGGTCTCACTTTCACTTGCAAGTTTTTGGTCTTTAAACCACCTTCACGTTTTGGGTGATTCTAAACTGATCATTGATTGGATTAATCAAGTTTGTAAGCTCAATTCTGTTCATCTAGAAGGTTGGAAACAAGATACGAGGAAACTGGCTTCCAACTTCTCCGACATCCAGTTCATCCATATCTCCAGGGTTCATAATTCGGCAGTTGATGCTCTGTCAAAGAGGGCACTGAGTGTCGTGGCTGGTAGGCTCTCCATCTACCATAGTGATAATGGAATTGAGAGTCAAATTACTTCCTACAACCTCTTCGAAGGAGATTGAAGGCGCCTCCAGTACTGCTGTTCCATATTTCAGAGTGATGCCATAGCTTCTCGGTTGGGAGATACTATGATTTTTCTCTATTTTGGCTTTAAGATCGCATTTCACCTACATCCTTCATCGGTAAGGGCGGCCTGAGAGTCAAATCGCTTCCTACAACCTCTTCGAAGGAGATTGAAGGCGCCTCCAGTACTGCTGATCTATATTTCAGAGTGATGCCATAGCTTCTCGGTTGGGAGATACTATGAATTTTTCTCTGTTATGGCTTTAAGATTGCAGTTTCACCTTCATCCTTCAAAGGTAAGGGCGCCCCCCCCCCTGGGCGTTTTAGACTGTGGAGACTGTTCACTTGTTTGGATCGGCTTCATTTATTGTCGGGTCTCTTTTGCTACAGCTGCAGCTTCTTTATGTAAATGAATCTATACTCAATATAAATTCGAGGGAATTTTTCATGGAAAAAACAAGGTTCAAAGATGTAATGCTCACTTTTAGTTTTAAATATTTTATTTTTAATTCTTACTTGAAACTAAATATAATGATTTACATGCAGGTTTGTTGAGGTTTGGTGGCGTCAACTTAAACCAAAACAACGAGTTGGTAAACCATCTAAATTTGCTTTAAGGTAAACCCATTAATATATAGTTTACAGTTCACTGACAGTAAACTTTAGGTTTTACGCTTTCACTCCATTGTAGTAACATGATTTTGATAGTGGGTTCATGAATCGTTTTCTCAATAATTTTGTTAAACTTATACTTTCTATTTTTTTAGGTTGCTTTGTACATAAATAAAAATGATGTATTTGTCGAGTCATATGACAAATATTTAAGATCTAAGGTGAAAGTCCATTTTTATTTCAATCATACATTTGATTTTGTTTTTTTGTTTAAATGTTTGGTTATAGTTCTAACGTTATACTTCCCTCTATACAGGGTTGTTTATGACCCTTGGTTGAACTCGGGTTCGAGAGGTCATAGGTAGCAGGTAATTTTTTTATTTTAAAACCCACTTTGTATGCTCTCTGAAAGTGATAACGGGTTCAGCTCTGATTTGTCTCCTTCGAGGATCAAAAGCAGAGTTAGTCTATCATGCTTTTGGGTTTGAAGAGGGATGAAAAACTATTCATTTAAATTCTTTGTATCTATTATGAAAATATATGATGATCTTTAGAATTTACATTTCATTTTATTATATGAAAACCAATATGGTTATGGGTTTGTCTTGGTAGATGAGATATCCATCACATTTAATGTTTATGGGTTCTAGTTATTATATTACCAGCATCAATTTGTATTCTCCTTGACCTAAGGGATAGGGAGAGGGTTTAGTTTGAATGAACAAACTTTCATTTTATTTTATCTATGTTAAATGTGGTAATAATTTTGATTTGGTATATTGGTTTGACACCATAGTTTGGTTGTCACTATGCATTTCTAGTTTATAGTTTTTATGCATTTTTTTTTTATCTATTGTAACTAAATAAAAAAATTTGTATTTGACATATACTCATTTTATTATTTTCTCAAATTGGATTCTATGAAATATAACCATACACAAAAAATTATATAGTTTGCATGTATGTCTACTATTCCTTTTTTGTTCGTAACATTGGATTCCTACACTTTTAAATTATATAGTTTGCATGTATGTCTACTATTCCTTTTTTGTGCGTAACATTGGATTCCTACACTTCTTTTTGACAATATTCATAAAAAGAAATAATCTTTTGCATGGCTAGGATATATTACAACTACTTTTTTCTCTAGAAAAAATATTTCTAAATAAAAATTCATTTTAAGTTAAATAACACTCTACTAGTACATGAATATTTATTGATGCAAATAAACCAACAACAATAATAATACAAAAATATCTCAAATGATTATGAACATACATTCTACATATGTTTCTTAATGCAATGAAATACATAATAATAATATCACATAAATTTCTTTATTTAGTCATAACCAGACTTTCTAAATATATTTTCTTGATGCAACAAAATCAATAAAAAGAACATAGAAATATTTATTTGAAAAATGCCTATTACTGCAATTTATGATAATTATTCTCTACTATAACTATTAACCGTTCAATAGCATATAAAAAATGAGGAAAACATATCTAAGTCTTCTTCAAAATTCAAGGAACAAATTTAGTATAAAATATCCTCCTAACCATAGACAAGAGGAACAATCAAGATTAATGTCTCTAGTCACCCCTGAGCCTAAATCATTATTCCATAGGGACTAAAAAATGTATGAACCTTTCCATAAAAATCAGAGATTGACTCTTTCTCATAACCAACAAACTCAAATCCTCTTCACAAGTACTCATCAATGTCATGTCTCCTCTATACTTGTATATTTTCTTTTTCACAAAAGAAAAAATATAGCTTGCCTAGGTATTTTTCCAGGTTAGCCTCGTCCATAACCCTAGGGAATATTCTTGGCCTAACTTTGTTCTAGCTTGTTCCCTCACATCGCACATATTTGGGAGTAGATTTACACTTGTCCCGATGGAAAATATTTACTCTAGTGGTTTTTGTCCATTTTCACTCTCCCATGGAATAACGATTTACTCTTTGTAATTGGATTCTCTAATCAGTTTGTTTCTAGTTAAATAAAAAATTAAAATATTATTTACTTAAAACATTCATCATCATCAATGTTTATGATGATATAATTTTCACATAAGTTGATCCAAATTATTTTGAGAACGACATGAAGGAATAAATATAACCAAGATATAACAATGAAATACACAAAAATATAGAAGAGAACACAGAAATGTAGTGAAACTCAACTTCTATTACTGAATAAGATAGAAAAACATTGTAGAACACAAATTGGAAAAATGGGGTAGGTTATCTCTAAAAAGAAAAAGATGTTGGCTAAGCTTCATTCACAAGAATTTTCACATCACATTCCATTGCATGCTTAAAGGGCCTCCTTCACCTCAATTATGTATGAGATAGGGAGAACAATTCTCATGATGCATGTGGGATAAATTGGACTAAGTTTATAAAATTTCATAGGCATGTAAAACACTGGGACTTCCTGGGCGTCACCCATCCCAGTACTAATATAGCCCGAGTGTGCTTAATTGTGGAGTTTTAATGGGATCCGATGCATTAGTTCTATGTTGTAGGCATGTACATAAGACCACTAGGAAATCATTAAATGATGTCTGTAATTAACAAATGAAGACGACATTACATTCCATTCCCCATCAAAAGGGTGAATATCATGCTTTATCAAAACCACGGGCTCAAACTGGTGATTCGATCGAAGAGGTGGATGTCCACTTAGATCCATATGGATCATTCCTCCCCCTTTAGGAAGAAATGGTCCCCATTGTGTCAAGTTCCCTTAGTAGATGGGGAGAATTCTGCCAAATCTAAAGCTTGGTGCATTGCTTTCCTTGTTGAAAAAGTTGTCCTGCTTATCTTGTTGAAGGATGTCACGAGCCTGTTGTTGGAGGATTTGGATCCATTCAACTAATATAGTTGCATGATCTACCTTAGCGTGGGAAGACTCTATCGGTGAAGATGAAACATCAATAGTATGAAGGGTTCTTTTATAACCTTTCTTGACTGGGTAGTGTGGAGGCACCCTAGTAAGTGCAGAAAGAACATATTGGTACTCGTATACAATCTTGTTGATTTGCTTCTTCTAGATAGAAGTCTCTTGGGATGAGGTTGGAGTGGTTGCATTGTCCTTTTTTTCACCTTCTTATTGAATTGTGAAGAAGCTAAACTTTGCAATATGAGAGATTACTTTGTGGCATTGTTTTGGTGGGACAATAGTCGGAACTACCTCTGGTATCCAATGTAGCTAACCCCTAGAGTAACAATGATGCTACAGGGTTGAGACTCATAAAAATAATGACGCCTCCACATATATGGTTTGCCTAATAGAAAATCGCAGACTTTCATTGGGGAAACATCACACAATACCTCATCCTTGAAGGTCTTGATGTCATACGATATGCGACATTATTGGATTACATGAATATCTTGACCCTGGTGAAGCCACCCGATGTTGTATGGTTGTGGGTGTGGTGTTGGTGGAAAATCCAACTGCTTGAAAACCTTTGTTGAGATGATGTTATTTTGTTTTCCTCTATCAACAATAAAATGAAGTGGGGTCCCCTTCACCCACATCTATGAATGGAATAGTCACTCCCCCTCCTCGGGATCCTCTTCTAGTTGGATTGTTGTAGTTGTGACACTAGCAGTGGGTTCTGCATCAATGATCTGTCTCCTTTTATTATTTTTTGAATTAAGGTCCAAGTCAGGGTTTGACTCTTTTTCTTTGATCTTGGCCACCAATGACTATATTGAGTGAAATTCATTAGTGTTGTGCCAAGGGATGTTGTGGAACTCACACCACTTTTCGGTGTCTTTCTTAGAATTTTCGTTACCCTTATTTTCCTGCATCTAGGACTGGCTCTCTCGAGGTTGGCCTTCCTTTCTCTATCCATGCTTCTCCCACTTACTCTGTTGCTTGAATTTCTGCTCAATTCTGACTGCACATCGATAAGCAATTCCTAGTGAGGAGATGTCCAAGAAATCCATCTGTGTTTGGATGTACCTGTGTAGACCACTGTGGTACTTCAAAACCAGGTGTCGCTTAGAGTCTTTGATACCCAACTTTGAGCGCAAGGTATGAAATATGTTGGTGTACTTTGGCACCGTCTGGTCTCTTTTCTAATGCATGGTTGTCCATCTCATGTATTTCTCATCATAATTTCTGACAGGGTATAAATCCTACTTCAGAGAATCTACAAAGGTTTCCCAATTGGGTTCTCTACCAAATAATTTAGATCCATCCATGGTACATACCTCTCCCAGTAACCTTCCCACCAAGATCTAACATGGGGAAGGGATTTAAGGAGCACAAAGGTGATTTTTTCATTGTCGGAAAAGTTTTGGACAGAGTAATAGCCTTCTAGCAGATTCAGCCAATTTTCCAGAGCATTTGCATCTATCTGGCCTTCAAATAAGGGGATATCAAAATTGACTTGGACCTTGAAGGGTGTCTCACTTGTGAAATGGTTTCTTGTTGAATATGCCTCGGCTACCACCATCGATAATATTCGAAGGATCTGAGAGAAGTTGTCCATCATATTATTCCTTTGTTGCACGAGGGATTCCTCAAGAAACATATTTAAAGGATCTCTTTCTTTTCCATATCTCTTTTCTTACACCATGGGAGGTCTCTTGGGCTAGTGAGAGTGGTTGTCCTCAAACGAAACTAGATCAAGACCCAAATCTCTACACCCTGACCTCATCGGGGACCTTCTCTGAGAAATGGCAAGGAGTATAATTCTCTGATACCATTGATCCAAATTTTTTGAGAGTGACATGAAGGAAGAAATATAACCGAGATAAAACAATGAAATACACAAAAATATAGAAGAGAAAAAATAAATATAGTCAAACCCAACTTCTATTACTAAATACGATAGAAAAATATTGTAGAACACAAACTGGAAAAATGGGGTAGCTTATCTCTAAAAATAAAGAGATGTTGGCTACGCTTCATTCATAAGAAACTTTACATCACACTCCATTTCATGCTTAAAGGGCCTCCTTCACCTCAATTATATATGAGAGAGTGAGAGGAGAACAATTCTCATGATGCATGTGGGATAAATTGGACTATGTTTATAAAATTATATATGCATGTAAAACACTAGGACTTCTCGGGCGTCACCCATCCTAGTACTACTCTAGCCTGAGCGCACTTAACTACGGAGTTATAATGGGATATGGTGCATTAATTCTATGTTGTAGGCATGCACATAAGACCACTAAGAAATCATTAAATGATGTCTGTAATTAACAAATGAAGATGACATTACATTGTATATTTTAACCTTGTACAATATTTACTTCAAACTGATTTTTAGTAAAAAAACATAAAAGATACAATGGAAAATACAAACATTACACAGATATTTTTCCCCTGTAAACCCAAACCGGGAAAACCAACATATTCTATATTCATTCATAGCGATACATTGTTTAGAATACATTATACATATAGGAGACAATGGCCTCCAAAAACCTAACCCAATGACTTGGATTAGTCAACAACCCTAATTCCTTAACTGAAAATAGAAAACTGTCGTAAAAAACAATGTGTCAAAAAAGTTCCTAACAATGGAAACGAAAATCGAGGGAACACGAAAAACGAGGGAAAATGTGACATGTTTCTCGACGAAAAACAATTCTCGGGGGCACTACCCTCGAACCCCCATGTGGGGGGATTTTCCCCCTTGCACCCCATTGTGCACTCAATGCAATGCAGACACTACTACTCACAAAAATAATATAACAAATACCCAACATTCTCCCACTTGTTGTTTTTTTTTGCATATAGGGGGTTACAGGGTTACATAGTCAACAATCTACGGCAACAATTCCCACGGATCCTCTACACCAAGAGAACTTCTCAGTGCTCACATATTTTTTTAATGAATCTGCAACAGTCTTCAAAGTTTCCACCTTCATCAACAATACTTTCTTTTCTTCAACCATGTCTCTCACAAAGTGATATTGAAAATCAATATGCTTTGTCTTTGAATGATAAGTTGGGTTCTTCAACAAAAAAATTGCACTATGACTCTCATAATGTATCCTTACAACTTTTTCTACCAACCCAATACCTAAACACAATATTTGTAACCATACTTATTCCTTACTTGCATGAGTGGTTGCCATGTATTCATCTTCTGTAGTTGAAAGTGCCACTACAATCTGTGTTTTTCTCATCCAAGTTAAATATCCTCCAAACAGGTTAAACAAATACCCACTTCTATATCTCCATCCCAATATGCATCCACAAAGCCATCTATATCCACCACTATGTCCAATCTCGGTCTTCCTTGGTAGCACAATCCATAGCTAGCAGTGCCACACAAATACCCGAAAACCCTTTTTATTGTTGTCCAATGCTCCTTCTTGGGTTTTGACATATACCTGCTCAAAAATCCCACTGCATGTGCAATGTCTAGTCTAGTACAAACCATTTCATACATCAAACTTCCAACTACAATCGCATATGGAACACGAGACATGTCCTCCTCCTCTTCATGTGTCTTGGGACACTGATCTGTAGATAACTTTACACCAACAAGAATAGGAACCTTGATCAATTTAGATTCCTTCATATTAAACCTCTGCAATATTGTCTGGACATATTTTCTCTAATTTAACCAGAGTTTCCTCCTTTTTTGATCTCTTTTAATTTCCATGCCTAAAATTAAATTTGAAGCACCGAGATCCTTCATGTCAAATTTAGAGGACAACTGAATTTTCACATCCTGGATAATCCAATTGTTGTTTCCTATGAGCAACATGTCATCCACATACAAGACCAAATAAATCAAATGATCACCATTCAATTTAAAATAAACATAGCGGTTCTCTTTGCTCCTTGTGAAGCCAAGTCCCGACATATAAGTATCAAATTTTTTATACCACATCCTTAGTGATTATTTTAACCCATACAGGGACTTTTTCATCTTGCATATCAGCTCCTTCTTTCCCTTCACAACATAACCTTATGGTTGCTTCATATAGATTTCTTCTTCCAGATCCCCATGTAGGAATGTTGTCTTCACATCCATTTGTTCTACTTCAAAATCAAATGCAGAAACAACATATAAAAGAAATATTATAGAGGTTAACTTGGCAACAGGAGAAAAAATCTCACCAAAATAAAGTCCCTCAACCTGGAAATAACCCTTTTCTACTAACCGAGCTTTGTATTTCTCCACTTTTCCTTCTACATTCAACTTCTTTTTAAATACCCATTTGTTTCCAATGGTATTTCTTCCAGTTTACAACTCCACTAGATCCCAAGCCTCATTATTATCCAAGGCTTCCATTTCTTCGTCCATGGCCTTTTTCCAGAGATTTCCATCCTTTGAATCCATTGCCTCCCTGAAAGTTCTAGGATCATCATTAGTAATAGAAAAATAAAAATTTGAACAAAAATCAGATGGATTATACCTTTCTAGTATCCTTGTTTCTCTAACTTATCTCCTCAATACTAGAGTATGAGGATCTTTTGTTAGAAAAACAGGATCGCGGAGCAATAAAATAAAACAAATTCACAAATTAAATACAGAAGATACATAGATATATGTGATTCACCCAGTGTGGGCTACGTCCACCAGAGAAATTTCCAGGTCCTTTATTATTATCCAACAAATGAAGGGATATAACCTACAAAAAACCCATTGTAACTTCCTCTTTTTTCTCTCAAAGTCTCTTATCTCATAATAAAATATTCACAATGATGCATAGATGCAATACATTTCCCTAATAAAAGAGGGTTTCCTTCTAGGGAAAAAAAACCTAACATAAATTCTATCGTCAGATCTGCAACCTTATAATGAACGGTCCGGATTTAAAATGAAATTACAATATACATTTACAAGGAATTTTTTCGTTCAGGGGCTCGCTTGCCCCCAGACCCCGTAGAGGGGGTAACCCCCCTCTGCACTCCCCCGCGTGGAAGAGTGTACATTCTTATGGGGTGTAAAGTTTTCATGGGATATAAAAACAGTTGAAAACAAAGACCTATGAATTAGGAATATAATCAGGCTCCACAACCAACATCTTCTTCGATTCATGTTCTTCTACAGAGTCAGATTCATCATCCTTTAAATCAAACTCTATTTTCTTTGGTTCTTCCTTACTTGGTAGGTATTCCTGTTTAACAACATGTTTCATTTCTATAAATACCACATCTCGACTATACACTACCTTCTTACTTTCTAGGTTCCAAATCTTATAATCTTGGAGACCATATTTCTATCCAATAAAGATAGACTTTTCAACCTTCTTATCTATCTTACTCTTGTTGTCCTTTGGAACATGAACATATGCATCATAGCCAAATACCTTGAGATGTGTGAGAGAAGGTTTCTTACCAGTCCATACCTCTTATGGAGTCTTGTCATCCAACACTGATGAGGGTGATTTTTTGACCAGGTAACATGTAGTACCCACTGCCTCTGCCTAGAATTCTTTCCCCAACCTGACACCACTGAGCATGCACCCTTTTTTTTCCATCAACGTCTTATTCATCCTTTATGCAACTCCATTGTGTTTAGGTGTGTATGGAGTAGTCTTTTTCCTTGCTATACCGCACTTCTTACAGAATTATTCAAATTCATTCTCAAAAAACTCTCCACCATTAGCTATCCTCAACACCTTAATTCTTCTCTCTGTTTGATTTTAAACAAGATCCTTGAACTCTTTAAACATGTCAAAGACCTTAGATTTCTTCCTGAGGAAATATATCCAAGTATTCCTCAAGAATTCATCTATAAATGAGACATAGTACATAGATTTTCCCAATGATGGGACCAACATAGGTCCAAAAACATCATTGTGAACTAGTTGTAAAATTCCTTCCGCCCTCGTTGCACCAGAGGGGATTCTTACCCCAATCTACTTCCCATATACACAATGTTCACATAAATCAAAATCCAGAGAGTAGTTAGACATACCTTCAACCATACCTTTACTATGTAGTAGTCGAATAGCCTTCTTTCTGATATGCCCTAGTATTTGATGCCACAGCATAACATTTTCTCCATAGACTGGAAGAGTTATTTCTTCTTCAACTCCAATATCAGGAACAATGGAACTATTACAAACATCACTAATAGTGCTTCCTTGCAACGTATACAAATTTCCAAACTGAGATCCCTTTAGCAACACCATTTCCCCTCAAACCATCCTACAGGTTTCCTTTTCAAATATTGTTTTTACCCCTACATCGTCCATTTTTATTACATAAATCAAATTTCTAGACAAACCTGGGATGTGCAAAACACCAAGAAGTGTTATAATCCTTCCATTTATGAGCCTCAACTTGACTTTTCCTCGTCCTATGATTTTGTTTGTTGAATCATCACCTAGGAAAACATTACCTCCATCACACCTTTCATATTCAGAGAACCACTCCCTGTGGGGAGTCAAATGAAAGGATTCACCAGAGACAACCAAACATGCCTCATGATTTTCATGTGTTCTTGAAGAATCCAAGTACACATCCCCTCCTTCCTCCATGGATTTATTTTCTTATATAGAAGGAGATTCTTCAGATCCCTTATTTTTCTCAACTTTGGATCTACACTGCTTCTTGTAGTTCCCTTCTTTTCCATGTCTCCAACACACCTTTACAAACTTTCCAGGAGATTCAGATCTACCGTTAGACTTAGATATCCCACTTATGAACTTATATCTATTTCTTTTCTGGGAACGTCCTCTTACAAATAATGCGTCTGTGATATGTCTTTCCATATTATTTTGTCTCATTTCCTCCAACAATAAGGATGAGACCACTTCATCAAACTTCAAGGAAATTGTATTACTACTTATGGCCACAACCAAACTATCCCACAAGTCTAGTAAAGAACACAGTCAACTGATACATTTATCTTCATCTAAAATTTTAATCTCAACAGATATTAACTGACTTACCACTGTATTGAAGGCGTTCAAATGCTCTGCCATCAAGTCTCCATCTCTCATCCTCATGTTATACAACTTCTTTATCAGGAATATTTTATTTACTAGGGACTTATACTGATACAACTTCCCCAACTTATCCCATAAATCCTTGGTTGTAGCTTCCTATAACTCATTCAGTAATATTGAATCTGAGAGACACAATTGAATTGTGCTATTTTCCTTCTGCTACAAATTTTTCCAATCATCTACTGAAGTTCATGTAGGTGCAGTACCTGGATCTACCATGATCCACTGATCTCTATCCACCAATGGATATTCCAAATTGAGCTTCCACTACTCAAAACTTTTCCCATTAAACTTCTCGATCTCTATTTTCGAATTTCTCGCCATTTGTTTTCACCTAAAAAATCAATAGCAAAGATCTCCCACTGTAACAAGGCTTATAACAGTCTCGAGCCAAACCCTTGACCTTGTAGAATATTTACTACAAACACATTTTCAGTAAAAGAACATAAAAGATACAATGGCAAATACAAACATTACACAGAGATTTTTCCCCTGGAAACCCAAACCGGGAAAACCAACATATTCTATAGTCATTCATAGTGATACATTGTTTACAATAAAATATACATATAGGATCCAATGACATACAAAACCCTAACCCAATGACTTGGATTAGTCAACAACCCTAATTCCTTAACCGTAAATAGAAAACCATTGACAAAAACCATGTGCCAAAAAACTGCCCAACAATGGACACAAAAATTGAGGCAACACAAAAAAAAGAGGCAAAAATGCGACATATTTCCTGAGGAAAAAAAAAATTCTCGGGGGCACTGCCCCCAAACCCTTGCACCCCCTTGCATGTCTGGTGCAATGCAGACACTACTACTCGTGCAAAGAATATAACACATACCCAACATACATTCCATTCCCCATCAAAAGTGTGAATATCATGGTTTATCAAAGCCACAGGCTCAAAATAGTGATTCAATCGAAGATGTGGATGGCCACTAAGATCCATCTGGATCATAAGTATTTTTCCAAACTTTCACAACATAACTGTTAAAAATTAAAACATTTAATGTTAATAAATGGAGGGATATTACACTTTCAATGGGATTTTTTCTTTGTACTTATTTTAATATTCATAGAGGACTAATTCACAATAGAATTGTTCTCCCAAGGAGTTAATTACGAGGTATGTCATGGGAACTCACTAATGAAATGATTTCTTTTTGGGACCAGCCCTAGAGTTGGTTCCTTCCCTATAAAAATTGGTCCCTAGAATTTTTAAGAGCTCCATCAAGGAGACCATTTGTGGATTGCTCTCTACCTCACTCTCGATGGCTCTCAAACCATTCACGGACTACTCCATATCTTGTTCCTATACACCCAACATTGCCATATTTACATTTTTCTAACCTTAAAGTGAAACAATAATACTGCTCATCATAATATATTGCAAATAAAAACTGATGCATCCCACTCCACCATCCATCTCTCATGATTCTCTTCACTGACAAATAATCCCAAGGTCGTTAGTGTGCTCACTTCATTTATCATCATTCACAATAGACTTATATTTGTGAAAGAGGTTATGCTCACATGAAACATTCAATTCCACTCCACAAAAAAGATATGTTTCACCTCTCACCGGTATTCTCTCCATTGTTCCTATCGATTTTAGGCATTAATTCAAAACCTCTACTTGTGCAATAATGAGGGTGTGATTTCTTATGTACAAGCATAATTATGATTTATCTCAAAAATCCTTTTCATTGCATCTTGAAGCCATAATTCCATATGCTATGGAATTAATTCATGAATCCATGACTCCAAACTCAAGGGAATTAAATCAAAGAAACAACATAATAGATGTTGTAATTCCTTGTCTTCATCTTCTACCAGTAGCAATTACATTGTCGAAGATGGGTAGAGACCTTCACAAATTGCATAACACTTCTTCCATATTTTTTATCTTTATATGAATGGGTCTTCATTTTCCTTGTAGTCTACAATATTTTTCCTTGCATTTGTTGCACCTTTATCATTTGATTTTACTTGAGAACATGATCATTTACTTTTTCTTTTTTTAATATTTTTTCAAAATAACAAAATGAGAGATCCTAAAAATTCTCATTAATCAACAAGCTTAGGTGGAATGACATATTAAGAGGAATTTTAAATAGATCCATAAAGATACCATTCCTGGACCACTCCCTTCCTCACTCCCAGTTGCTCTCAGACCGTTCATGGACTCCTCCTTGCCTAGTTCTTGTACATTCCTAGGCTCCTATGGAAAATGAGAAAAAGGCAATTTATTTATTTATTTATTTTAAGGAATCGTGGCACAATGGGAAGGCCCCAATATCCAGTTGAGGTTAGGAAAAATGCCTTGGGACTATTAAACCCTTTTTTCCTCATCTTTCTCATTCCATTTTATCATTTCATGCATCTAAGGATAGGCATCTTTCTCATTCCATTTTATCATTTCATGCATATAAGGCAAGGATTTCGAGAGATTAGGTTGGTGGTGTTTTAGGAGAGCATATTGGTGAGGACTTGTAAAATATCAAAGGCTTCCATAGTCACATAATGCATTCCATTGATCTACAGTTAGATATTTTAAAAGATAATCTCAAACCCCATTCTTTGTATATTTTTTTTTCTGTGTTTTTTGTTTATGGATCTATCATATGCTCTCTTCTTATACATTGTTCCATTCAAGGGTGGAACAAATGAGACTCTTATCCAAAGAAGAAAAGGTAGGCTTATTATCCGTTGCTAAAAATTTAGGTCTTTCTCTTTTTAAAATTGAAAGCAATGATTTAATTTTAGTCATAAATTTTGATTTATTTTCGTATCAAGTAGAGTGTGTATAGAACTCTGATAGAGAGCTCGAGTCAAGTTATTTTTTACTTTAATATGATAGATTAGTTTAAATCTACTTCATACTAATTTTTCTATTTTCTAGTGCCCCTACCCCCACTTTAACTTTATCGGATCTGATCGAGAACATGCTACTTGATAGAACAAAACTTGAGTAGATTTGGGATGTATTCAACTATATCTGAATCAACATCGAGTAACATAGGTCATGTATTTATTTTTCGAATCAATATTTTGGGATTTGTTTCATGCTTCATTAAAAACTAGGGTTCATAACTCTCTATATGCTCAGATGGTGTTTATATTTTATTTCCAATATTATTATTTTGCCCATTTAATTTGCAGGAATTGGTAAAAATACCATATCACCCTGCTACATCCTTTTAGTAAAACAACTTCTTTTTGGGAGAAACTTTGTATGTTTCTAAGGTGACGTGTTTAATCACATGTTACATGTTAATATGTAGTTCTAGATATAATTTCATTTGGATTGATCCTTGGCCACAGACTAATAGTATATTGAAAACATGTAGGTCTAGAGATATAATTATGTGTGGATTGATCATTGGCCAATGACTAATAGTATATTTATTTTTTTAAATAAAAAGTTGCATTTCCTGATTAATTTATTGTCACTATACAAAACTAAAAAGTGTCACAGGCTTTCCACATGTTCCGCCAAACTAATGGAATCCAAAACTGGTGGAATATTTTTATACTTTCGGCCAAAAATAGCAACTGCCACTTGCTCTGCCATTTAGTTGGAAACCAAAGAAAGTGGCATTTGGTGGTGTTGACAGTTCTATCTCGACATACAATCAAAAGATGATAATTCAAAGTAAATAGAAAAACAGAGCAGGAAGACAAGAACAAAACTCCATTTTCATGTAAGTGAGGCGCAGAGGACTGAGAAACTTTAAACATTAGGAGGGCTATTAGAAAAGTGGAAGCTTCCATCTAGATAGCCGCCATGAGGAGTGCAGTCGTTGGGAGTGAGAGTGATGCGCATAGTTCGTTGCACCTATTTTTGACTGGCATGTTTGAGAAGGCATCAAACATCTGTTGGACACACCTACCACACTTAGAGGGGGGGTGAATGAGTGTGGGGCTCTTTTTCCCAAAACTGCCCTCTTGCACAAAAACTCATCAATTAGCATTCAACATTTATTCATTACCCATTGTTTTCATTTATAACCAG
>ML785258.1:663638-674807 GCA_009831015.1 Picea engelmannii
CTCCATCATATAGCCCCTCATCTCAAAGATGAGCTCCAATTTCTCCGGACTGAAGAGACAGGGTGGACGTTGGGCACAATCCACATCTGGGTTGAGCAATGGGGGCCCAGCTGGGAAATCCATCGTGGGGAGTTCCTCATGTACAATGCAAGTGGCACCTTCCATGGTTGTCGCTGGATCCATTGATGAAATACTGGTGTTGGTGATGTTTGGGGCATCCAAGATTATGTAGAGGAGGGACTCTGATGGAACCTGAACTAGTTCCTTCGATATTTCCTCCTCCACGAAGGCCATTGTAGGCATATCTAGCTTCTTGTTTAGTTGTGTTTGGGCTATTTGTAAATCCCTCTCCAAACTACGCAGACATCTATGCCTTGCAACATGACAGTACCAGGAGGGTCCCCGCCTGGGTTTCCCTCTCTATTATGGCATGATAGAGCCTAGAGGCCAGAGAAGTCTGAGAATGAGGCTACAAAATTATGAGAGGACTAGAGCCAGGTCCTCGAGTAGAGCAAAGAGACAGATAAAAGAAGAAAAATGGTGAATGTCATGGTTGACCTAGAGAATTATATGAGGGGATGATAAGACCGTGCAACCTCCCCCTGTACCCATCATCATTCCCCTGCAATTAATCAGTGAGGTCTCCATTAATCCTTCTCGAGGGATTTGTCCTCCCTCCCTCTGCATGCATTTATGGTTTCCCTCCATCCGAGAATGGGCTTTGAGTTGGAGTATAACCATACTTATGGCAAGGTCTGCATGGGGGTTGAGTGGCCTCCTCTTGGACATGTGTCACCCCATCCGGGGGAGGATACTCTCTTCAGGCTATATCAATACATCTGTTCAGTAGCCTAGGAGGTGGGGAGAGTCAAGCATCCAATTGGATCTCCTTTTGTTTAGAGTCCACTCCCTCGTTGGAAAGGAAATATGAAATTTTGTTGGTGTCTCTTTTCACATGTGAGGGGATAAGCATGAGATGGGGCTGAAGGAAGGACCTGAAGTCTTCCAACAATCTTAGTAATCTCCAGCTTGGTAAAATTTATGAGCAGTGTGAACCATGGTAGATTTTGGAGATAATATGAATAATTACCTGGGAATCCCCTTCCACTATGAGCTGAAATATGTTTTTCCTAATTGCTATATTAATCCCCTTGAGAAGGCTCCAGAGTTTTGGTACATTGTTTGTGTTGAATCCCAGATAACCTGCTGCAATGTGTAAAATTCTCCCCTCATTGTCACGCAGTACCACTCCTGTAATGTCCTTGAACACCTAGGTCGGACCACGATACATGAGAGAATGCTTTTGTTCTCTCTGTGGAACATACTATAACATACCCAACATCCAACTGAGCTATGCCACATAAAAAAAAGTCGAGTTGTATGCAATTAAAGAATATACACACAGAACTCTTGTTGAAATATATATGTAACATAAACAAACAAATACATCTTTAAATGCAAAGATTCACACTGAAATAATGATAAAAACGTACATGCAGCATATGCAGGAAATACCCATAAATATAAAGACAATTGTAAACACACATAGGATAAACCCATAAAATAAACACGTAAATGACAATGCAGCATGTAAATTCATCACACAATTGACACTTATCTTGGTAACAATATCACCAACTGCATGCAGACCGTCCACGAACCTCCCAGCCTTAGACCACACTACGCATCACTCTCAGCAGTGGGTCACCCCCGAGCTGGGACTAAACTCCACCCATGTAAAGGGATTCCTAACCAGGCTAATGGTTCATAGACAATAGGAAAGACTCTGTCATAGGTGCTCACTCAACTAATAGCCTATAGTCCCTCATTCCCCACATGCTTTTCCCACCCCAAGAAGTGTGACCCTTCTCTTCTCAGCATTCCTTCGGCTGCCCCACTCCCTTTACGGGCTTTAGCAATAGGCCGGATAGGAAGTCTCTGAGCCCTGTAGTTGTAGTTTAACACCTTCACAAAGTCAATTCCCAACAATTCTCTCAACCAGAGAAAAATTTATCATGGGCCTGACAACCTGCATCTTCAATATCCCATGGGCCTGACAACCTTCTTCTTTAGTCTAGCTCCTAAGATAACCATCTACACCACAAGTATGGCTATGGATACAAGTTCAGGTACAGTGACAGGAAGGTATGAAGGATAGCTGACTGTGTGAGTGAATGCTCATGGTATGGCTCAATGGAAGATTGAATGATGGAAGGAATGATGTATCAATGATGGAAAATGAACTAAGTCCTAACAATATGTATGCATGTCCCCAACTTGACACTTGTCATGTTGGAAGCTACTTTGGCCCACTTGTCCCCAACTTTGGAACTTAGGATAAAATAATTATCCATACTTTATAATTTAATAAATATTAACATAATATTCCTTTTTGGCTTAAGCTCCCTAAATTATCCCTTTTCCTTAACTTTTATCCCCTCCCTTTCCCCAACTAGTGGATTTTAGTCCCCCGTACTCTTTTATCATGGTCGATCTGCGTGCAACGACGTATTTTATATTAATGATGAGACATGTACAAAATAGTTGTGCTGACCTTTAACATCTAGTCTCTCTGGCCTAATAATCACAAAACGGATCACCATCCTATAAACATATCATATACACAAAGGCTCCTTGGCCTCAAAATCATGCGCACTTAAGTTGTTGCATGCAGTATCCTGGAATGTGGAAACTTCCTCATTTTATTGCGCAGTACATGCACGCACTATGCCATGAAAGGTGCATACAAAAATGATATCAAACAGATCACCAACTTAAGTACATTTTCATTTACATTACAATTGGGTTCAGCCTAGGGATATTACATCTCCAAAACACATCGGCCATGGATTACCCTTTGAAGAACCATCAAAATTTAGTTTGACAAAGCCAGGAGGGGGAGGGGACCAAGTGTTCGGACTGCAGGCAATTTTCACTAGGTGAATGACAATCTGTCGAGGATCCTCGGTGAGATTTATCTGCCAGGCCTAGAGGATGTGAATTTCCGAGGGATTTCTCTGTAAGTCTTCCTGATTCCATTGCTCAACTCTGATTGTTTCCAAGATCAGGTTGAGGATCCTTGTCCAAGTAGAATGTGGGTGGGAGGAAGTGGAGTGGAAAATTCTTTTGTTTCTTTCTTTCTAGACTTGCCAAACTAAGAAGTTGGGTAGCAGTTTCTAGATGTGATCTAGGATTAGGTTTTGATAGGAGATTAAATCCCAATTCTCAATGGTTCTTACAATGTTGGCACGATTCCTGTTGGAGCACCGCATTAGTTGTGCTACCATATCCCAAATGGATTCACTATGGTTGCATTGATTTAGGATATGCTCCATTGTCTCTTCTTGTTGTCGAAAGAGGAGGTAGATTGAAGGGCCCACGAATCATCATTTTCTTAGATTGTCCCAAGTGAGAATACAATTTTGAGAAATTAACCAGAGAAATAGTGAGACTTTCGACCAGAATTTTGGATTCGAGATTTTTCCACATATGTGCTCTTTTGGTAGAATTTGGTAGTTTTTCTGGAGATGGTAAGCCTCTTTGACTGAGAAGTTACATGTTTGCAAGTATCCCCATATGAGGATGTCTAGACCATCCTTGATGTAGATTTTTTGTTGATTATCACAATGCCTTTAGGCCTGCATGTTCATTCCCTCCTGTATGTTTAATTCATGGGGTTGATTTTTCATATGCATCAGGGGTGTTGCAGCGAGTTTTCCTTCCAGAGATATTTTACATGAAGAGTGTCCCTTGATTGCATCTGTTGATGGAGGGGGATGAGATCTTATATGGAGGATAAAGGTGGTTATTGTTTCCAAGAGTCTTGCCAAAACAAAGAGTGTTCTCTATTTCGTATCTCCCATAACACATGTTTCTATATGAGAGGTATGTTGCTCCAAGTTGTGTTCCAGATGTTGGAATTGTGAATTTGATCATTGAGTCTGATAAGAAGGTCCTCCCTAATATTAGGTGCATATTTTTGTTTCCATATTCTTTCCCATAATTCTATGGGATGCGTAAGCTAGTGCCACCATAGTTTTTCCCCCATTGCATGATTGATATTTCCTGGATCCCCAAGACCCATCCCAGCCAGTGATTTCAGCTAGAAAATTTTTCCCCAACCTACGAGTACCCACTTCTTATCCTGTTTATGACCATGCTAGAGGAATATTCATTGGAATTTTATGATGGCTTTGATGACAGACTGAGGTGTTGCTAAGGAAGTGAAGAGGTAATTCAACAGGGCATGGAGCACAGATTTTAGAATAACCAGGTGGGCGGCAAGGTTTAGTGATTTGAAAGTCCAGTTACTTATTATATTAGATATGGAAAGTAGTAGGTTGTCCCAGGAGATGTTGCGAGAGACTTCTCCCGTGAGGGGAACACCAATATAATTGGACGAAAGGGATCTCTTGGGGATGCCCAGAATTCGAGAGATATGATTTTGGATTTCCACTAGATTTTGAAGAAGTAGAGTTGCGACTTGTTGAGGTTTAGGGAGGTTCTCGACATTTCTACGAAGTCAGTGAGGATAATTTTTAGCTTGTTGGCCTCTTGGGTAGTGGGGGTGTTCAAAAATAGTGTCTCATCTACAAATTGACTATGGGAGGGAGCTAATTGGAGGTTGTGGAGAGGTAGACCCTTGAGGTATCCATCCTCTACCAAGTCTTTGATGTAGCTCCCATGGCTTTCCACCATTATGACAAAGAGGAAAGGGGAGAGGGGGTCCCCTTACCGGACACCTCTGTTGGGAGAAAAGGACAAGGAGGGAACTCCATTGAAAAGAATGGAGAAGAAGGTTGAGGATGTGAGCTGCATAATCCATGCTACCCTTATATTATCAAATCCAAAGGCTTCAAGGAGGGAGAACATATATTTCCATCTTATTCTATCAAAAGTTTTATAAAGTTCAAGTTTGGTGAGAATACCTGGGGCTCGCGTTGAATTTAGTGAGTGTATGACCTCATGTGCTAGAATGACACTGTCCATGATTTGACGCCTCTCCACATAGCCTGCTTTCTCTTTGGAGATGGTGAAGGGAAATATCAATTTGAGTCGTAGGGAAATAACTTTTGTGATGATTTTGTAGATTATATTGCAGAGTGTTATTGGTCGGAATTGTTTGGGATGTGTTACCCTTTATTCCTTTGGGATTAAAGTGAGGAAGGTGGCATTGAAGGCTGAAAGAACTTGCCCAGAAGTTATGGATTCCGCAACTACTTGCCAGACTACTTCTCAGATCAATGGTCAATGTTAGTGGAAGAAGTCTGTTGTAAGGCCATCCGTCCCTGGGGATTTTCTCGAGGGAATCTCTTTAACCACTTATCCACTTCCTCTTGTGTGATTGATCAGGTCAATGATTCATTTTTTTCTTTTGTGACGAGGAAGGGGATGTGCCTGGTGATCTTGCGAATATGAGACGTTCGATCCTGTATGGGTTCAGTGAGAAGATATTTATAGTAGTTTGTCAATTCCTCTTCTATGCTTGCATGATATAGGATAGGGTTTCCCTAATTTTCTTCTAGTTGAGTGATTCTATTGATGTATCTCTTGTGCACCATGGATTTGTGGAAGAACTTGGTGTTCTTTTCTCCTTCCTTGAGCCATTGTACTCTGGATTTTTGCCTCTAGAGTATCTCCTATTGCTTATGTCTCCCTTTCAGTTCTACCTATAATTTCTCTTCATCCTCTATCAAGGTTGTCAATCTTTCCCCTGCAATATAGACATGTTGCAGAGCTTCCAAGCATTGCACGATTTCCTACTTCTTCTGTAGTATATTTCCAAACACATTTTTATTCCAGCTCTTTAGTTGTCCTTTGAAGTTTTTTAATCTTTTCTTTAATTTATACATACATGTGCCATGGTCTATTTCTTCTTGCATCCACCAAGATTTGGAGAGGTTTTGAAATTTTGGGTGGTTGAGCTAGAACTTCTCAAATATGAAGTGATTAAGCTTTAGTGTAGAGCCAATGTCTAACCAGAGAGAAAGTGGCTAATGATCTGAGCCAACTTTTGGGAGAATGTTGGCTTCAAGGACTAGATCATCTAGCAGTAGTGATTTGGAGATAAGGAATCGATCTAGTCTACTTACCACATGTTGGTGCCCTGATCTACGATTGGACCAAGTGAAGATACCATTTCTAGTTTCTAAATCTATCAAATTGAGTTGATCAATTAGAGTTATGAACTTAACACTATCATGATCCAACCTCTTTGTGTCTCCCGTATTTTCCTCCGGTGTAAGGATGATGTTGAAGTCACCTCCTATCAACCAGTGTGTTGATCCCAGTAGTGACCTAATTGTAGTTATTCTTCTCAGGAACAGTTCTTTGTCTTGAGCACTTTGCGGCCCATAAGAAATTTTAATCATCCCCTCTTTGTTATATCGTGTGGCCCTGAACTAAGTGGTGAGTGTGCCCATTGTGGAGAAGGGTTGGTCTATGATAACTATAGCAGGGTTGTATAAGATTTCTAGGCCCCCCCGCGACCCCATTTGAGTCTATATGAATGGAGTTGTAGTTCCTCCAACAAAGTTGGAATATGTCCTCTGCTTCATCCCCGACAAATTTTGTTTCCTGTAAGAGGAGAATGTTTGGGTTCTCTACATGAATGTTGTCTCGAAGGGTCCTTTGTTTGGACCTTCCATTAATCCCTCTAGTATTCCAAGTGATGATCTTCATCATGACAAGTTGGGGGGTGAATTGAGGTACCCTTCTGTGAGTCTCTATATCTTCCATGAATTGAGCATGTAGTTTCCTACTTCGTTGATGAGTTGTTGTGCAGATTTATGGCCCCGACGCTTGTTTTTGCAGGAGGTACATCTTAAGTCAGAGGTTGGGTCTGGGAATATCCCTAATCTTGAGGTGGATCCTGCAGTAGAGTCAATGAAAACTTTATGCACTTTCCTGAGTTGTTCTACTGGGATGGTTTGCAACTCTTTTCTATTAAAGGCCTCCTCCAGTTTCTCCAAATATATATCCACTAGATCATATTCATCTAGTTTCATTAGGTTATCCCCCCCATCCTCTAGCTTTTCCACATTCTGTTGGGATATTGGGCCCGTTTCTTGATTTTGTTCTTTGGTTGATTTCATTTGGTGCTTGGATTTTCCATTATACTTATCCTGGTTGTCATTCTTGTGTGGATTTTCCACATCCTCTTTCTCTAGGAGTTAGTTGAGGATGTCCAATGAATTTCTGGTGGGTATTTTCTGAGTGCTTTCTTGATTTTGTTTTCTAGGGGTTTTTTTTTCCTACCTATAAACGTCTTGTAGCCATCCTTTTGCTTCCCCTCCTTTACTTTTGAGATTTGAGCATTCAAGGGACAATCACGAAAGAGGTGATCATGCTCATGAAGGTTTCTGCAGTGGAAGGGGATGTGCTCATAGTTCATGGTTTGATTCCAGTCTGCATCTTAGTATTTTAGGGTTATTGAACCTGGTAGAGCCTTCGATATATCCATGTAAACACATATTTGGGCATAGGAGATGTATTTCCTCTTCTTTTTTGCCTATGAGGATTTTACATATCTTCCCATTGTGTTCCCTATTCCCATGAGGATTTCCTCCAGCCAAAATTATTGCAGTAGAGAATATATTATGATCCAGACTGGTGCCATGGTGAGGTCCTCTTTCTCTTGGATAAAATGATCTACCCAAAACCTGGGGAATAGCCCTGCGAAGTTGTAGAAGTATGGCCCATTTTCAAAAATCATGTCCTTGTCTTATAAATTGTAGAGGATGATCATAAAAAACCCCTTGGAACTGATCTGCACTGTGTAGTCTCCCTTGGGGTTCCAACAGTCTTTGATCCATTGCATTAGGTCCCTTTGTTGAAATAATGTAACTACAAAGAGTATTCTTATTATTATTGATATATTATTCATAGGTTCAATTCCCATTGTGGATTGACCATGTCGGTTATTGTAATAGGACCAAATCCCCTTTTGCAGATTGGTCAAAAGACAATTGTAATAGGCAAAATAAGAAGTCGGCCCCAACAAATATTAAAGAGGCCCATAAATATAATAAAGGTGGGTTTACCCACCCAGTTTGAGAAGTCAGCCCTGCCAGTGAAGAGACACTTCACACATGCTAGACTTCTATAAATAAAGGAGGCTAGCGCCTCACTTAGACACAACTCACTTGCTCATTTCGAGAGACAAGTTTAGATCTGCTACCAGAGAAGAAGAAAAGAGAGAGTGGCGCATATATAGGAGAGGACTTTCTGTATTAGTTTAAGAGATCTCTTGGCATTGTATTGGCTATCTATATTAAGGAAGTTTTGCTAGGTTTTCTTCCCCTAGAGGTTTTCCCAAGATAAATGTTGTGTCTCTTGTGATTGTGTATTTCTCAGTGATCTTGGATTATGCTATTGTTATCTAATGAAATGCAAACATCTATAATAATGGCTTAAACATTAGCATGGTATCAGAGCCAAGCTGAAGGAAGCATCTTTCACAAGTGAAAAACGTCATTGTTACCGTACATGAAATTTAGGGTTTTTTGATGGTGAAGCTTTTCAGCCCCAAAACCATCTAGAAAAGTACGCCCTCCCCTAAGGATCACTTTGTCACTCTCAGTGCACCTTTTCAGTGGTTGGATCTCCCAGAAAGTGAAACCCTAGTTTCACAAAGTACTAAAAAACTAGAAAACCATAGTACCAGAAGTACTAGAAAACCAGAAGCACCAGTCCAGAAATCTACATATCAAGTTTGAAGGGGTAAAAGTTGGATTTTCGAAATTATGAATACACCAGCATACTCGCCTCAGCTCAGCGCATCTATTCCCTAGATCGGAATTTCAAAATTTGAAGTTTGAAAAATTAGGGTTTCCTCATAAAAACCCTAAGTTGCAGTTGCAGTTGCAGTTTCAGAACCAATTGTAGTTGTAGTCGTAGAACCAATTGCAATCACCCTTGAAGTTTTCTTAAGAGTTGGTAATGATTACCGCTACTACCAGATGGAGCCACTACCTGCAAATGTTATCAGAGGTATCTACCCACATATGTTTAATGGTTAAACCCTAAAGAGTATTCGCGGGAGAAGGGATCTCTTGCCATAGATCTAGAAGGATCTCAAGATCCAACACATTCAGAGGAATGATGCAACCCAGGTGTGATTATTCTGATATGCATCTATTTGTCATGACATTATCTTGATCAGTATTTCATGTTGAAGTTATGATCAAATTATTAGAAGGATTAAAAGTTGATCATATAGATTATCCTCTAACCTGACCTTCTGCCAAGATAGCGTATTGTCTCAGTACAGAAGACAGGTTGAAGAAAGCACTCGTCACTTGAGTGAAGGAGACCTGGGAGAAAAGCAAGCACTCATTCCTGAAGACAAGGCTCCAAGTTTGATTAAATCAAGTTGATAAGATTCAAAGGTACACATGACAAGTTGATGACTATAGTTGAGATAGCAGTCTTTGTAAAGTGTTATACCTAATAGCATGTGAGCATATAGAGGTAAATGCTTTGCCTGATACAACTAACACCTCCTCTAGGAGAAACCTCATGTGTTAGTTCGATGTTTCCATGGAAGAATGCTTGGTCACAACACTATGAGAGTGTTGACCTCATTTCATATTGTATTCCTTACCTTTAATCTTTGCTTCAGATAAATTATAAGTGATATCTCTAAAGGAGCTACTGTGATGATTGTTCATGCTATTGCTTTATATTATCAGAAGGATATTATTCTTGCTTGTTGTTTTGTTGACCTTGCTCTAGGTCACATGTAATGACCCTGAGGAAGCTATAGTGAAGATTGCAAAAGGAAACATGCTAAAGGAGAGACCATAAATGAAGAAATCATCATTGGAAGAGAATAAGGTGGCTTGCATAAGCTAAAGGATCACTCAAAAGCTGCCATGACCCACGCCATTGAAGAATCTTGGCATAGAAGATTAGCTCACATCAACTACAAGGCACTACCATACATATGCAAAGCGGTCACAGGTTTACCAGAACTCAAAGGGGACCATAAAGGTGTATGAAATGGATGTGCACAAGGGAAGAATATCAAGAACCCATTTCCGAAGAGTGACAACAAGACATAAGGAGTCCTAGAACTCATCCATTCAGATGTGTGTGGCCCAATGCCATCATCCTCCATTAGCGAGTATGTATATTATGTATCATTTATTGATGACTACTCTCGTAAAACCTGGATATATTTCTTAAATACTAAAGATGAACTGTTCAGTAAGTTCAAGGAATTCAAAGCCTTGATAGAGAACCTTTCTGAAAGAAAGATCAAGATACTCAGGTCAAATAATGGAGGAGAATATACCTCAAAAAAGTTTGTGAACTTCTGCAAAGATGTTGGGATCAATAGGGAACTCACTACTCCCTATAATCCCCAACAAAACAATGTAGATGAACGAAAGAACATAACCATACTGGAAGCTGTGAAGACTATGATCCATGATCAAGATCTTCCTATGTGCTTATGGGCAGAAGCAGCAATGGCAGTTTTTTATGTGCATAACCGATTGTCCCATAGTGCACTTGGGCTCAAGACACCAAAAAGAAGCCAGAGGTAAGCCATCTCAAAATATTTGGTTGTCCAATGTTTATTCATATACCTAAAAAAAAGAGAAACAAGCTGGACCCTTCAGGAAAGAAGGGAATATTTATGGGGTACTGTGAGGTCTCCAAGACCTTTAGAATCTATATACCAGGTCAACATCACATTCATATCAGCAGGGATGTGACCTTTGATGAAAACGCAGTGCTCAAGAAATCTAAACTATGCCATCTTGAAGAGGTATATGAAGACGAACCCGTAATCCCCAGTACTGCAATGAGGGAGGTTCCCAGAGCTGTAGAACCAGTGAGGGAAGTCGTAACTTACCCTGATGAGGAACTTCTAGAAGACCATGATATAGTAGAAGTGCAAGAACCTCCTCATATGATGATCCTCCATAAAAGAAAGCCAGCTTGGGCTAGAGAAATTATTCAATATGGAGAGAAGTATGATGTTCCCCAAGGAACTACGAGACAGGTGAAAAGACCAAATCCATTCTCCAGTTATACGGATTTGATGTGTGATCTCCTAGAAGAGGAGCCTACCTGCTTTGAAGAATCCATTCAGAGGAAAGAATGGGCAGATGCCATGACAGAGGAATACCAATCCATAATGAAGAACGAAGTATGGGAAAT
>ML785258.1:691348-720643 GCA_009831015.1 Picea engelmannii
TTTTCTGCGTCTGTGTTTGCATTTGTGTTGCAGCATGTTTCAGCATCTGTTCTTCATAAACAATCGATTGCCATCAATGACAACCTTGATCATCTGCGCCTTGATCATCTGTGTCATCTCTGTTGTAGGCATATTTCCAACAAATATAGCTTCCATTTTATAGCCTTTTAAAATAAACACAGTGATTAGAATTACATCTAATATAACCTTGTTATGTCATAAACTTGTCAAACTTCAAATACCATTGTCTTGGAGATTGTTTTAAGCCATACAAGCTCTTCTTCAACCTGCATACCAAATTTGCTTTCTCTTTTTTTAATATTTTTGGTGTAACTACGAAATCTATTCTTGTATATTTGTTTTGGTCAAACATTTAGAAGGTTATTATAATTATATTGTACAAGTCGGGTCAATAGAAATTATTATATTATTGGTGCTTTACTTATAATTGTAAAAATCTTCATTGTGGTTAGTCAGCCATGTTTTATGGGTTAGTTAGGTCAAGAGTCACGTCTCTTCAAGAGACATTGTTGTGTATAAATAGAGGATGGGTTCCTCTCATTTGGTCACACACTCACACACTTCCCTTGTGCATCTTGGAGAGAATAAGAAGTTCTAGCACACAAGTCTTGGAGACTGGTTCTTTTGTTGTTTTGGTCTTGGTCTTTCTTAGAGAGCTATAGCACATCATTGTATTGGTTGAAGGAATATATATTGAGGATTTTGGTTGTTGGGTTTTCTCCCCCACGAGGGTTTCCCAGGATAATATGTGTGTTATATTGTATCTGTGATTGTCTATGTTTTAGTGATCCTACTACAGTTGCTATTGGATTAAGTAATTGTAATTGTGTAACTAGAAAATTTATAATTCCAACATGGTATCAGAGTAGGCCTGAATAGAAGGAATTTGCAGATCTAGTAACCTAAAAGGCGGTCGTTTTCAGTCTAGAGACAATTTCCAGAAAAAACTAATACCATTAGGAGGTTCTCCCTAGCCTAACACACTTTCCCAGTGGATCAATTTTCTAGTTTTTAGCTATTGCATTTAAGGTTTCACCCAAACCCTAAGCTTGATGTTCTTTCTAGTTTCTCGGGGAATTTTTACAAAGCAATACCACCAAGCAACTTACCTTAGAAAAGTGCACCTACTGGTAAGTTTAGTCTTTCAATTTTGGTCATATTTTTGTGTGGTCCCGGAAAGGATGACTACCAGAACAAAAATAGATGAGAAGCTAGATGGAGTTGATAACTTCAGGGCCTGGAGGTACAGAGTAACCCTCCTTGAAGAACATAAACTAGACAAGTTCATTATAGAAGAAGTTCAAGAACCTCAAGGATATGAAGCTAAGGAAAAATATAAGAAGGACATGGTGAGAGAAAAAAGGATTATTGTAGACTCCATTAAGGACCACCTTATCCATAATGTATCATCATTATCTTCTCCAAAGAAAATGATGGACACATTAACTCATCTATTTGAAGGAAGAAACATAAACCAAAGAATGACTTTGAGATCTCAGTTGAAGATTGTGATAATGCAGAACTCAGAAACCATTCACTCCTACTTCTCAAGAGTGAATCAAATAAAGGAGTAGATAGAAACCATTGGTGACACAGTATAAGGAGAAGAGATGGTGATGAATACCTTGAATGGCCTCCCAAGGTCATGGGATTCATTCATTCAAGGAATTTTCTCAAGGAAGAAGCTTCCCAAGTTCAGTAGGCTTTGGGAATATTGTAACTAGGAAGAAGCTAGGAAAGTTGTAAGAGAAGAAAAGATGGCAAATGAAGATCAAGCCCTAGCCGCCCACACCAGGAGAGGAAAGAACAAGAAGGAGAATTCCTTACCTAAGAATTTTAAGATGGGTCAAAAAGAAAACTCAAATATCAGATGTTACTATTTTCAGGAATTGGGACACTTTTTTATGGATTTCCCCCTCATTATGGAAATTGAGAATAAGAAATAAAGTAAGAGACATAAATCTCACACAACTGAAGATGATGAACCTCCCAAGAAGGTTACAAAGCAATATGAATAAAGTGATGAGGATTATGTTCTTATCTCATTCCTCACAGGTATTGTTACTCATGGAAGCAACACTTGGTTGATAGACAATGGTGCTTCCAAGCACATGCCAGACTATGAAGACTCCTTATCTAACCTTATTCATAAATATTCACCTCACAAGGTGAAATTGGGTGATGACTATCAATATCCATTCAAAGGTGTTGGAGAAGCTTCCTACAAGTTAAACTCAGGCAAGTCAATGAAGATGAAGAAAGTTCTCTATGTTCTAGAGGGATTACTCTTGATGATTCAGTAGTGATTGGAGTTGAAGAAGGAGGTCTCTACAAATTAAAAGGACATTTAGAATCTGCAATAGTTCATGATATTATGAATGCCACTAAACTATGGAATAGGATATTTTCTCATGTACACTACAAAGCTCTTTCAGTTGTGAGTAAAATGGTGATAGGTATTCCAAAAATCCAAACAGAACCAGATGGAGTGTGCAAAGGGTGTGCACAAGGCAAGAAAATGAAGCACTCCTTTTTCAATAGCGATAGTAGATCCAAAGGAGTTTTGGACATTGTGCATTCATATGTGTGTGGACCGATATCGGTAGCTTAACTAAGTGGGTATGTATATTATGTATATTTCATTGATTATTACTCATGCAAAACTTGGATTTATTTGTTAAAATAAAAGAATGAAGTTTTTGGAAAATTCAAAGAGTTCAAGCTTTGGTAGAAAACTTGACAGAGCAGGATATAAAGACCTTGTGTTCAGAAAATGGAGGTGAATTCACGTCAGAAGAATTCAATAAGTATTGCAAGGAAGTTGGGATTAAGAGGGAGCTTTCTACTCCCTATAACCCTCAACAAAATGGAATAGATGAAAGGAATAATTAGACGATCATGGAAGTAGTAAAGGCCATAATCCATGATTAATATATTCCTATGCATATGTGGGCAGAAGCAGTGAAGAAGACATTGTACATGCATAATAAAAGGCCCCAAAAGGTGCTTGAAAACAAGACACCCGAGGAGATATTTTTAGGAGAGAAGCCAGAAGTCAAGCATTTCAGAATATTTGGTTGCCATGTATTTGTTCACGTCCCTAAGGAAAAGAGGACAAATTTGGACCCTTCCAGAAAGAAGGGCATATTTTTTGGTTACAGTGACACATCGAAGGCTTACAGGATATACATTCTCGGTCACCAAGACGTGGAGATAAGCTGAGATGTAACCTTCAATGAGAATGCATCTTTCAGTAAATCCAAACAAATTCGTGCAAAAGAGGCACATGAAGAAGAGAATGAAGTTCCTAAAGCTCCAGAGAAAGTTGAACCAAAGGAATTCATTCAAGAGGATCATGACATAGTAGAACCTTAGAAACGAGTCAAGATACCTTCTCACAAGAGAAAACCAACTTGGGAACAAGAGATTATCAGAGATGCACAAATAATTGGTGCCCCGAAGAAATCTTTCAAGGAAAGTAAGAAGTCAAAGTGGTATTGTAGCTACGTGGCATGCTTGTGTGACATAATGGATGCAGAACCTTCCAGTTATGGAGAGGCTGCAGAAAATAAAGTATGGAAATATGCCATGGCAGAGGAATACCAATCCATTATGCAGAATGATGTCTTGGATGCGATTCCTAGACCAAAGGAAAAATCAGTGGTAAGTTCGAAATGGATCTACAAGATGAAACACACAACTGATGGTAATATTGAAAAACATAAGGCAATATTTGTGGCTTGAGGTTTCTCTCAGAAGGAAGGGACTGACTATGAAGAGAATTTTTCTCCTGTAGCAAGATATACCTCGATCAAGCTTATACTTTCATTGGCTGCTATGATGAAATGGAAGGTGCACCAGATGGATGTAAATACATCCTTCTTGAATGGTGAAATAAAAGAGGAAGTTTATGTGGAGAAACCACTTGGATTTGAAACACATTATAGGGAGACTCATGTGTGAAGTTTAAAGAAGGCTTTATATGTATTCAAGTAGGCACCCAAAGCATAGTATGGTAGGATTGCCAATTTTCTAATGATCTTTGGTTTTACCAAGAGAAATGCAGATCCTAACATTTACTTTAAGGTTGAGGATGGTGAACCAGTGATTCTATTGATATATGTAGATGACCTATTTCTAATAGGTGTGGACAAGCTCATCACTTAATGTAAGAGAAAATTGCTTGCAGAATTCGAGATGAAAGATTTAGGAATGATGCACTACTTCTTGGGACTAGAATTTTGGCAAAGATCAGATGGGATTTTCCTAAATCAAGGAAAGTATGTTGTGGAAATATTGAAGAGGTTTGAGATGTTGGACTGTAAGGCCATGACTACCCCGATGGTATCAAATCTAAAGTTGTTGCGGGATACAACTTCAAAGATTGTGGATTATACCTTATACAGGAAGATAGTGGGATCGTTGATGTATTTGACAAACACAAGACCGGATATATGTTTTGATGTGAATACCTTGATTTAGCATTTGGATTAGCCTAGATAGGCTCATTTGTCTACAACAAAACATATGTTGAGGTACCTTAAGGGTACTCTAGATCATGGTATCTAGTATAGATCTGACCATGATATTGGATTGTATGGATACTCAGATTCATATTGGGCCAGCAATATTCCTGACCGGAAGAGCACTTTAAATACTGTTTCAGTCTTGTCTCCGGTATGGTCTCATGGAGTAGCAGGAAGAAGTCTTGTGTGGCACTCAGTACGACTGTAGCTGAGTATGTGGCATCATGTGCAGTGAGTAGAGAAGAAGTGTGGCTTTGGAAGCTGTTGTCTGGGCTATTTGGTCTCGGATTGGAGGTGACCTACATTTGGTGTGACAACTAGAGTTGCATGAAGTTGTCAGAGAACCTCATATTCCATGATAGGTCAAAGCATATTGAGATCAGATATTATTATATCAGGGATATGGTATAGAGGGGAGCAACAAGGCTCCAGTTTGTGACTAATGAGGATTAGGTTGTGGATGTGTTCAATAAGTCATTGTCAAGGACGAAGTTCGAGTACTTTAGGGACAAGCTTGGTGTGGTCCCCCTTCAGTGGGAGTGACAGGTGGAACTCATCCAACATGAAAAAGGGTTGGAACTGAGTCTGGCAGATCTCATCTAGCATGAAAAATGGTTGGCACTGAGACAAGAGTGCACATGATCAGGTATTGATGTATCACAGGGAGTGGATGTCCTGGGGACATGTTATAGCTATTAAGACCTACCTACAAACCTTGGATGCATGGGGTGAATTCATGTTTCACTATGGATATCTGAGGATGTATAGATTCAGATGTTCAACAGTCAATGGATGTGAGCTCATTTGGTATCAAACTTGGAGTCCGTGTCTGGAAATAATACCTTCCTAGTTAATAGGGAGTGTTAATATTTTTGGTGTAACTACGGAAAATATTCTTGTATAGTTTTTTTGGTCAAACATTTAAAATTTTATTATAATTGTATTGTACAAATCAGCTCAAAAGAAATTATTATATTATTGTTATATTAATTATAATTGTAAAAATCCCCACTGTGGCTAGTCGACCCTGTTTATGGGTTAGCTAGGTCAAGAATCATGTCTCTTCAAGAGAAATTGTTGTGTATAAATATAGGATAGGTTCATCTCATTTGGTCACACACTCACGCACTTCTCTTGTCCATATTGGAGAGCATAAGAAGGTCTAGTGCACAAGTCTTGGAGACTGGTTCGTTTGGTGTTTTGGTCTTGGTCTTGGAGAGCTATAGCACATCATTGTACTGGTTGAAGGAATCTATATTAAGGATTTTGGTTGCTATGTTTTCTCCCCCACGAGGGTTTCCCAGGATAATATTTGTGTTCTATTGTATCTATGATTGTCTATATTTCAGTGATCCTACTACAGTTTCTATTGGATTAAGTAATTGCAATTGTGTAACTAGAAAATTTAAAATTCCAACACCTTTGACCTCATACCCATGTGGTTGCTGCATATAAATCTCTTCCTCCAAATCCCCATGGAGAAAAGTTTTTTTAACATCTAATTGTTCAATATGTAAATATTTCACTGCCACAAGACTTAAAATAGTCCTAATTGAAGTCATTTTAACAACAAGAGAAAATATTTCATCAAAATCTATACCTTTCTTTTGTGCAAACCCCTTTACAACAAATCTAACATTTTACCACTTTTTTCCTCCATCTTCTTCCTTCAACTTGTAAACCCATTTATTATACAATGTTCTTTTTCCTTCAAGAAACTAAACCAAGTCCCAAGTCTAGTTATTTACCAGGGAATCCATTTCTTCTTTCATGCCCTACTCCCACTTACTTTTAGTGTCTACCTACATTGCCTCTTCATAACATTTTGGTTCACCAGAATCAGTCAACAATAAATAATACAATAAAGGAGAGTATCGTTCACAGGGTCTACTTAACCTGGTAGATCTTCTAACAACACTTGCAGGAGTTTAAGGTACATGTTTCTCATGTTGTTGTACATTTTGAATTTCTGGTACCTTTGGAAAAAATAAAATCCAGTGATCTCATCAAGCACTGTGTATTTTGGTTTTTGTTTTTCCTATTTCTTTCCCTACAAATGATATTTGTACATGACCTTCTCATTGAATATGACATCTCTACTCCTAATGATTTTGTTAGTTTCATAATACCATAAGCGCTAACTAAAATCATTAACAATATATCCAATACAGGTACATTTCTTGAATTTTGCCTCAAACTTTGTTCTATTTTATTTATCAATATGGACAAATGCTTCATAACCGAAAGTCTTCAAAAAAAGTGTTTACCTTTTTACCTGTCAATTACTCCTCTGGAATTCCACCATCCAAAGAGATTGAAGGTCCTTTATTTATTAAGTAAACAACAATATCTACAACATCTACCCATAACTGTAAGGGAAAACCAACATTCAATCTCATACTCCTTGCACGTTCCATCATTGTCTTGTTCATCCTTTCTAACACACCATTTTCTTGTGGTGTTCCTGGAACTGTCTTCTCTCTATGAATCCCATGGTATGAACAATAATCATCAAAATCCTTCCTTCAATATTCACCTCCAATGTCTTCTATGGAGACACTTCAACCTTTTTCCTGTCTCATTCTCAACCAAATCTTTCCATTTCTTAAAATCATCAAAAACATCATGTTTTTGTCGAATGCAATAAACCCAAGTTTTTCTAGTTTCATCATCGATAAAAGTAACATAATAACGAGAGACACCAAGATATGATACCTAAGTTGGTCCCCATACATCTGTATGCACAAGCTCTAACCTTTCACTCTTCTTTTATTTTCTAACTATGAGAAATTTGACTCGCTTATGTTTTCCATAAACACAATGCTCACAGAAATCCAAATCAATTTGTTTAAGATCTGGCAACAAATTTCTTTTGTGAAGTGTTTGCATCCCCTTCTCACTCATTTTTCCAATCCTATGATGCCATAGTGCTATATCCACTCTTGTACAAGCTAAAGAGATAGAAGAATTAATATTACCATTACATAAATACAATGTACCTACCTTCTTTCCTTTTGCTATCACCAGTGATCCTTTGGTGACCTTTTACGCCTTATCTGTAACATATATATATATATATATAACCTTCACTTGCCAACTTCCTTGTTGAAATTAGATTTTTTCTTAGATATGGAACATGCCTTTCCTCTTTCAACAACCATTGGTTTCCATTCATTTACTTTATTTTTACCTTTCCCATTCCAACAATTTTTCATGGTGCATCATCATCCAAGTGAACCTGTGCAAAATCACCTTGAACATAATCTAGAAAATGTTTTCTATGGGGTATGGCATGAAATGAAGCCCTTGAATCTATTACCCAAGACTTAGAAATATTATCTACAGAAATAATCAAAGCATCTTGTAACACATCACCTATTAAATTTTCTTCCTGATTTTTCTCTTACTGCCCATCTCTTTGTTTCTTTGGAGCTCTTTAGTATTTCTTAATATGTCCTTTCTTCCCACTATTCCATCACTCTATCCTTCCCATTCTGGATTTGGATATGCCCTTCCTAGAATTATCGTGGTTCCTTGAGCCCTTTCCTCTATCCTTTTATCTTCCCCTTTTCTCCATGTTTAACGAATTACCTCATGTCTCACCTATGCTTTTCCATTGCATTTCCTCACTAAGGATAACACCAACAACATCAAATTTTAGAGTGTTTTAACTAGATATAGAGTTGCTTATAGCCATGACCAAGCCATTCCATATTTCTGGCAATGATCATAATATTAGAAGAGACCAGACCTCATCATCAAAGTCCACTTTTACAGAACTTAGTTTATTAGTAACCATATTAAATTCATTTAAATGATTTGCAACAGATCCACCTTCTGACATCTTCATATTAAATAATCTCTTCATTAGAAATACCTTATTGGACACCGAGTGTTTTTCATATAGTTTAGCCAATGCATCCATCAACTCCTTTGTTGTATTTTCTTTTGAAATATTGAAATATATCGACATTTCTAGGATCAGCCATATTGTTTCTAGTGCCTTTCTATCAAGAACCTCCCATTCTTCATCCTTCATGGCCATCAGCTTCTTTTCTATTCCACCCAATGATAGGAATAGATCTTTCTGATATAATAAATCTTCCATATGCATCTTCCATAACTAATAGTTTTGGACATTAAATTTATTGACCCTAAACTTTCCATCTTCTGCCATTGCTCCCACTTGAACCAGGAACCCTGCTTTCCTACGAGTTACCTTTCTCTCTAATACTAGTTGTTAGAAAAACAGGATCGCAAAGCAATAGAATAAAAAAAATGTGGAAATAAAACACATAAGATACACAATACAATGGAGACACAAATATACATGGTTCACCCAGTTTGGGCTATGACCACTAGAGAAATTTACAGGTCCTTCCTTGGTTATTACCCAACAAATCAAGGGATACAACCTACAACACACCCACTGTAACTTCCTCTTATTTCTCTCACAATCTCCTCTCTCATAATACAATTTTTGCAATGATCCATAATTGAAATACAATTCCCTCATAAAACAGGGTTTCCTTCTAGGGAAATAAACCCTAACATAACTTCTACCATCATATTTGTGACCTTATAATGAACGGTTCATATTTACTGTGAAATTATAATATAAATTTACACAACAATTTTTCCTTCTAAGGCTTCACCCCCGAACCCCACATGGAGGGGTGTACATTATTCTGGGGTGTATATTCTTCATGGGGTATAAACACAGCTGAAAAAAAAAACTATGAAACAGAAATATAATCAGGCTCCACAACCAACACTTAAAACCTTATTACATTGCTAAAGTCTTACGCTTATATACTAGAATTATACTAGTGTTTAGCTATCCTATCTCTTGCATAATTTGGTAGAATTGTAGCATTATTTAGTATCTCTAATAATCCTTTTTCCACTGATATATATATATATATATATATATTACTTCTTAAATTAGGGACATCGAGCTTAACTTTCTTTTCTGCCTAACATATAGCTCATACATTTGGTTTTTCTTGTGTCTCGGGCAAGTACAAACACTCTCTGCATGTACCCAAAGACTTGGAAACCTTAAACCAATTATGAGATGCACCATCAAATCCATATTCCACTTAGAAACTTGACCTATAGGGACATTAATATCATCATATTACTTTCCATCTCATTTCCCCTAGGGTGACTCAAGATTCCCCCCTTGAGGTCATTATTTCACCTCTAAAGTGTCATGAATACCTATTTGAGGTGACAATGGGTAGGTGTTCTCTTAGTTGTCACCATATTTTAGTTTGGGTCGAGATTTTCCACACCTAATGTTGGATTACTGAGAGGGGGGGTGAATCAGTGATAGAACAATTTAATCCTTTTTAACCATACAATGCAAGTGTTATATCAATGTAGCATTATCATCCAATAATTGCAGAGTAAATAAACAATGAACAAATGAGAAATCATACACATACAAAGTACACCAGTGTTTTTACGTGGAAACCCAAAGTGGGAGAAAACCACATAATGTTTTTTCTTATATGTCTTGAAGACTTACATTCATTGGAAGACCAACTTTCTTTGTTTTCTAGCTGCAACTGGAAGGAGGCTACAACCCCCTAGTTTCTTAGGCTACAACCTGAGGGAATCTCCAACTCCCCAATTCTTTGGCTACAACCAGAAGGAGGGTACAACCCTCTATGATCTCCAGCTACAACCACCTATCCTTGCCCCATCCAACCACCCTGATGTATAAGTAGAATTATGGAATCACTGTCACACTATAACTGTGAGATATACTGATGTAAGCCTGCACCAATCAACCTACACCAAACAACATGTAGCAATAACCTGAACCATGCATCAAACATGCATCAACCTGTTATCAACCTATACCATAAATAAGTGCATCAACCATTAACCAACCTGTACCTCAACCTGTACCATGAACAAGTGCATAAACCATGCACCAACCTGTACCTCAACTTGTACCATGAACAAGTGCATCAACCATGCACCAAACCTGTACAAATAACATGTCACAACAACCTATCCAAAAAACCTATTGTAACAACCTGTCTCATCAATCTTATCAACCAAATCAGATCTACTCACCATGATCAATCACCAAGACAACTCTCAAAGATGTGCATCAACCAAGCATAACACAATAACTCATAATCATCACCAAGATCAATATTTGCTTCTAATAATATACCAATACAAGTATGCTACATCATCCATAAACCACGTGTCAACAATACCACTAACAAGTGCCTCCAACCATATACCAAGTATGTACCAATCATGTATCAACTACTCATCAACTATGACTCATCAAGATGTACCAACATCATCAACTATACACCTCATGTATGTGCCAACTCATCAATTATTTGTCTCAACCATGTACCCAACATGTACCTCAACCAAAAGCCCTCATCAATTTCATCATCCAAATATGATTTGTATCTTTGTAATAGACCTAGTCTATATGATCACATACCTGCAAACCTTCCTTAACTTTAACAACAAAAGACTATCATTTTCATCAAACTTTTCTTTAGTCTCACATGACTAGTTTTGGATTAGTCAACAACCCTAACTTGAAATAATCATAACTATATACCTATAATGAATAAAGATTTTAAAATAGTACACAATGTTATTCAATGTGTTTTACGAAATTCCTCCAAGTGTCACTACTTGTAGCCTCTCAGAAAAGGATTTATACCAAAAATGGCATACTTTGTTGAATTTTGGATTATTCTAGAGATCGAACTTGTAGAGCATTCCCCGCACAGAATATTTATTGTATGGATCTAAAAATGTTACAAAGTATACTAAATATTGTACTCTAACCAAAAAATTTGGTCTTACTTAATTTGGATCTGGTATGAAGAAGTTATGACGTTTTTACCCGAAACACCTCTTTTAGACTAGTTTCAGGATTAGCCACAAACCCTATTTTCCACATAGTGTAACTCTAGAACTAAAACGACCCACAAGATGAAATTTGTACCACACCTACTTGGATATTTTTTCTCAATGTCCTATCAATTTCACAGTCTGAATCATTCTAGAAAAAAATTATTGCGAAAATGGTGAGATGACCTGTAAATAACATACCTTAGAAAGCATCATCAAAAGAATTTATCCTCCCTTGAATTTCGGCCTTCTTTACTTCACCTTCTCTCTGAAATTAGGCTTAGATATACTTTGTTTACTAATTCACTTCTATATATTCAATATGATCAAGTGTGATATAAAATGAGAGATCCCTGCCTCTTATTTATACTTTCATGTAGCTTCCTCAAGGGGTTACCTTTTAACCATCTTAACCCACTTTCCTTATTTTAGGGTTAATCAACTTCTAACCACTTGTCCAATTAGTAATTTATCCATTAAATTTATTATTGAAATAATTTATTTTGTATCCATTTTGACTTATAGTACACTCATCACTTCACTTTACCTCAAGGGGTTACCTTCTAACCATTTTAAACCACTTTCCTTATTTTAGGGCTAACCCACTTCTAACCACTCGTCAACTTAGTAATTTCTCCATTAAATTTATTATTTAAATAATTTATTTTGTATTTACTTTGAATTATAGTACACTCATCACTTCACTTTATTATTTACCTTCTAAAAATATCTTAAACCACTTTGACTACTTTGACCTTTTGGGGGTTTTAGATGACTCGTGAGGGTTCTCCAACTTCACATCGCCATAACTCTCTAACCGTGAGGAGTTATGTGACGTTCCACATACCACTAGAAATGGCATGAAATGTAATATCCATATAGAATATTATTACCTGAAAATATATCAAAACTCATATCGTTGTCCATCAAACAAACTTAGGTCCATTACCCAAACCTAGGTTCTCCAACTTCACATGTCAATAACTCTCTAACCGTGAGGAGTTATGTGATGTTCCACATACCAATGGAAATGGAATGACATTTACTATCCATATAGAATAGTCGTACCTTAAAATATATTAAAACTCGTACCATTATACATTAAACAACCTTGGGTAGATTACCCAAACCTTTGTGCTACCGAAATTCGCTACCGATCTTTCTCTAAGGGTTAACATCAACCACTAAGGGTTGACATCAATATACAATATTACTATCCAATGATTGAAATCAATGAAAACAAACAATCCATGCTAACTATACATCAACCTAATCCAACTGTCTGACACCTAAAACTTGTGTGATAACATTTTAGCGTTGTTTCTGTGGAGGATTCTGAATCTACTTTTTTTCCCTAACGACACTTTGGCAAGCTTCCATCCCAAATCCTTTACCCCAATATTTCCTGGAGACTCCACTTGAAGTAATTTCCCCTTCCTCCTTTAATTATCTCTTCTTAAAGCTCATCTAGTGACTCCACCTTCCTAGAATTTGTCTTCCCTTAATACCCTTCCCCCAGGGAGGTTCAAACCTTCTATTTTTTATCGAAGAAGACCTCCTCTCAAGTATCCCATTGTCAAAACCCTTTTCCATGGTACCCTTCCCATCGATCCAATGGCTCACCCTTTGGAAAAGGAAATTTATAAACCCATGAACATGGCCACCGTCCCTGGATACCCCAACACAATTCCAAAAGAGTCTCACAAATGGTTGCCAAAGTTTCCAAGAAACAATGTGACCATTGCCAATGATCATCTCTATGTCATAGGTCAAGAAATGGAAAATGAATATGTAGAACACGAGGATGTAGCAATGAATCTACAAGCCTCATCTTTGACTGAAGATGCTCAGATATGGTTCAGAGGTCTACCTGAAAATCACATAGCATCTTATGATGATTTTTCCAAGCTATTCAAGAATAGATGGAAAATGAAGAAAGACAATGGGGTCTATATAGCTTGATTCAATAAAATAAAGAAAAAGGAGAATGAGATAGTGAGTGAATTTGACAACAGGTTTGACAGAATTTACAATCAAATCCTGATGGATTTATGTCCTACAATTGTAGTTGTTCGTCTCCTCTATATGAATGCATTCGATGGGAAATTTTGTTTCATTCTGAAGTACAAGAATCCCACCACCTTGGCACAAGCCAAAGAATATAGTGCAGAAATAAAATAAAATATCCTTGACTCAAACGTTGATCCTTTTCAATATCCTCGTGTCACGGTAGAAACAAAGACTAAGGTTTCCAGTAGCAGTGCTCCTGACCCAATTTCCCTCTTGACTCAAAAAATAGATCATATGAGTACTCAATTTTTCCAAACATAGAATCAAATCATGGTTTGATTAACCATTGTTGAAAGAAATCAATCTCCCCCCAAAACTCAGTTTTTTAGGAAACAAAGAGATGCCAAAAGTTGAAAACCAAGGCCTCAACAAGAGGCGACGACCCCTGATACTTTGAATCCAGTTGGAATGGTCAGTGTCGAGAAAACACCATGGTTTTCTCCATGTCAATAACCTCACCAAGAGTATGAGTTTCCCTGACAAGATGAAGATTCTTCCATTAGTATGAACTTCATGGATATGATCTGTAACTTCCAAGAGTAAGAGGTCACATAGGAACATATTGACCAGGCCAAAATACAAGGGGAAGGAGAGGGGAGACTCTAGGTATTAAATCAGTTGAAAAATGATCATATATAGGATCTAAGGAAGAGGGAATATTTGACATGCACTAGAATAAATAAAGCTTCATCCCCTCAGCTATAACCTACTAATCCTCCTCCATCTACATAAAAGGTGGTCCCACCACTTCCACCTCCAGTACACGAGTTTCTTCGAAAGTCGACTCCAACGAAAGATGATATTCGGTTGAACATAGATGTTGCAGCCATGTTTGGGAAGTTGAATATGATGGTTCCTGTAACATAAATGTGAAAAATTCCTTCTATGAGGAGGGAAATATTGAAGTTATTACAAGTAACAACTAATATGGAGGACCCTCCAATCATTTTGAACACCATGTATCTTGATCGGAAAAGGGACAACAACCCTCCTTTCTATCTTTCCTTAGGTATGAATGGCCTCCGCCTAAATAACTATATGTTGGATTATGGGACCTTATAAAATGTCATTTAATTGAAGGTAATGGAACAACTTGTCTTGAAGATGACCCAACCATATGAAAATGTATGTAGAATTGATTCTAAGAGGGTCAAAGTTTATGGACTGTGTTAGAACATTGAGTTATTCTTGATTGATTTTCCACATATCAGCCTCCTTATGAACATAGTAGTAATCGATGTCCCAGATGATTGGAGGATGATCTTATCAAGGAGTTGGACTATTGATATTGGATATTTCCTTAGCATGGATCTCACCCATGCACACATTCCCATGGGAAATGGCACCTTTGAGGTATTATACAATCGAGAGCAAGTCGACAAGCATGTGATGGATACAAATAGTCCTGAATATACAAGTGAGGATGAGTTTGATGAGGTTTTGGATACTATTGAGTATGATATAAGGAACTTACCTTTCATGCAGGAGGACTTCATAAACATGCTACTCCCGAGTACAAATGAATACAAAGAAAATATTACAAAGTTCCAAGGGAAAGAGCCAGGGTCCATCCATATATTGAAGAAAGAAGACAATAAGGAAAAGGAACATGAAGAAGCCATTGAAAATTAAGTCAACAAAGGACATCCTTGCTATCCTTACATTGACAATATCCCTTACATCAACTACAATGAAGTAAGTCTTGCGTTCATGTGGGACAAGAAGAAGGGAAAGCCTAAATATGACCAAAAGGATGAAATCTCTTAGCTTGGTCCTTACATCATCAAGAAGAAGTCTGAGAAAAATAAGTATTATTTGAAATCCTTGGATGGGAGGAAAATGTCATTTCCAATGTATGGGTCTCTTATCCATCCCTACATTCATATTACTTGACTTCTTCAGGGCCTAGGCCCCAGGTAAGTAGGCAGGTCATCTTTCTTTCCTTGCATTTGCATATTGATTTCTCATAGTATCTTAGATGCATTTTCATATTTCATTTTTATCTACTTCCATATTGATTTCATGTTTAGTATAGAAATTAAAAAAAAAAAATGCTAAATCTTTCTCTTCTATATTAGTTTTCATTTTTGGTTTTGATGTATATGGACGAAGGGTGATAGAACCATCCGATATTTTATAGTTTCATGTTTCAGTGTAGGTATAGGTCCACCAAGAGATGCTGTGGTTCTCATGCACTCTACAGAAAGAACATGTCCCCAAGTAGGAGCCATATGTTATCCCCAACTCCTAGGTATAACTAAGGAGATGATGTCTCGAGGCCCTCAGGTTGTAGACATGGAGTACCAAGATATAGCTTGACCAATAATGTCCACTTGCACATACAAAGACCCACCTTGCCACCACAAATCCAAGTTCATAAAGACGGTATCCACCAAATCAAATGGCTTCTAGAAGACATTGGGTCTTGATCCATGAGGTACAAGTCAAGTATTATGGTGAATTTCATTTCAATATTTGAGGAATTTTAGTTTGTTACATGTATTAATGATTTTTATTATGTAACATTTGGTTAGACATTATGCTCTTTTCCCTTTTTTACTTTGGTGGTTGACATTGCACCCTAGAAAGTGGGTCACCCTTAGGGATATTTTTTCTAATGGGAGGTCCTCTGGATGAGTCACCGTGCCATTCCCAACCATACTTGTCACTTTCCATGATTCATCTCCTCATCTCCTTACCTTTTTGGCTTTTTGGGTGTACTAACCCAAGAAAGGGTTGTCCCTCATTTCATGGGAAGAAGAGGCTTAAGTCCCTGAGGCTTGTAGCTGGAAAAAGATAAAATCCAATCATTAACCTTCTAGATGCTCACCCAGGGATCCCAAGGACAATGAAATTTATCTCATAAGAAACTGATGGGACATGTAAAAAATAACTAATAACAAAATTTCAACCAAGGTGGAGCATGTGTGGGAATTGTTTTTAATGCTTAGGTAGAATCCCCACACATGTTTTCAACTTGGGGAAGCATGATGTGACGAGGGTAGATTCAAGGTGGGAACATTTTTTCATGATTAGGTAGAAGCCCCACCTTGGCTTCAACCTAGAAACACCTTAAAATAATAAAAGGCGATAAATGGGCTTGGAGAAAGGTTGCATTGAAAATCAAGGTGTGACACACCCTCTATAAAGGCACCCATAAATGAGACACTAAATCCCCTTGTATTTCATGAAACCCATACCCAAAATCATTCCCCCCATCCATGAAACCTCATCCACTTGACTTATAAAGAGTTACCCTCTAGAAACAACCCTAAACTTGAGGTACAATTCACCCAATAGGTCATTTTGTCAACCATCCCATACCTAAACTTGGAAAATTGCATAGGGTCTTTGAGTACTTTTTATTTTGATGAGGTGGTTTGGATGTACTTTATTAGATGGATATTTTATTTATTTATTTAATTTACTCATCATGATGCATTTGACTTGAGATCCTTGGAGGGAATATCCTTTGTCTTTGCAAGACCTGATTGGTCGATAGTTTTCAGAGGACAAGCCTAGTTTGGGTTTCCTTGGAGATTGAAACCCACAGGTTGGATGCCAAGGGCCCACACCTTAGATGATGATGACATACATTTAGAGGCCTAGAGGACACTTTGGAGGATATTACCCAACCCCTACATGCCAAACTACTTGCTTGAAAGGGAAAAAATGTCACCTTTTGAGGGATTGACATCACCCTAGGGCTAGGGTTTGGTGGTGATGATGGGCACTTGGCATGTTTTGAAAGAAGAGGCCCATGGATCATGGAATAAAGGATTTTATTGAATACCATTAGCCTTTGGAGGCTTAGCGCTCCCTTCTCCAACTCAACAACTTGACCAAAATATCTCAAATGTTTCCCAAAAGAGGGGTGATGTCATGTTTTTAGGGTTTCTTTTATGTGCAAAGTATGAATTAAATAATATTTTTCGCTACCTTGACATAAAAGTTGTGGGAATTAACCAAGCGCATTGTTTTATCCACCTTCACCAAATCCATTTGCTCGACCCTTGAATACCCCGAGTAGGAAGAGATAGGTCAAACATAGACCATACATAACAGAGTTACACTGCAAGAAGTTGATGAATTTTGTTATTTTCATGTGGTTGTAGTACAGGGTATTCCCCTTATCTGTTGTTATTACTGCCACTATCACAAATTGTATAACAAAATAAATATTTTTTAATGGACCCTTCATGATTCGAACTCGACGCATAAGTTCTTCTCATCATTCGTCATCTCTCAATTCCCTAATATATGTTTAAGGGGTTCTTATCAACCTTCATAGTCTATCAATGGTATATACATTGTTGCCACTTGTATTTTTCTTCTTGGTTTTCCAACCTGCATAGCTGTCAATATTATTCTTGATTACACATCTAGGATCTGTTGGATCATGTTGTCATTGATTCCAAAGGTTTAAATAATTGATGTCAAAGTATTGATGTCAAGTGATTGATTGATTCCAAAGGATGATTGAGATTGATTGATGTCAAAGGATTGGTGGTTATGGATCGAATGGGACAGTGAAATATAGAAGAGAATGTGATTGAAAGCTGCAAAGGATTTGAGTTCATCTTGAAGAGAAAACCCTAGTTTCTCAAAAGTGATGCGTAGGCTGTAGTACTGAATGGTCACGTTCATAAGTGACTTGTACTACTGGTAGGGCATGTACATAGGCATGTTGCACTATAGATAGGTCATGTACCTATTGACATATTGATATATGTTGAGGATTGTTTCCTCGTCTTAGTTGGTGTTGAGGGTGTAAGTTGAGTCTTGTATTATAGAGTTGGTGCTCTTGTAGAGTTGTACTCTATTCAGTTTTTGTTGATAACCCAAGGATTGTAGTCTGTAATAAAAAGAAAATTATACATACATCTTGTATTCCTTCTGGTGATGATTTGTTGATGATATATTGTTGATATATGTTGCTAATATATGTTCACATGTAACTGATTATAAATGACAACAAGAAGTAATGAGTAAATGACGATTTCTAACTAATGAGTTTTGTGTAAGAGGGAAGTTTTGGGAAAAATATCCCTACATTATTCACCCCCCCCCCTCTTAGTGTAGTCAGTGTGTCCAACAATTGGTATCAGAGAAGGCCTTCACTATAAGCCTTAACAACCTTGGAGGATATCCATAGACACACAAATGGATGATGAAGTTCCAATCCTTGATGAGGAAAAATGATCTACTTGGAGAATAGAAATGAGAGTGCATTTGAAAGAAATGGGAGCGGGTATTTGGAAGGCATCCATTGGTGGAACAGTTTCCTTGAAGAACAAGTAAAATCTTGGAGCTCAAAGGGAAGGAAATAAGAACGATGCACTGGCTCTCAAGACCATCCTTAGTGGACTCTCAAGCCCTATCAAAGAGAGCATGGGACAATGCACTTCCACCAAGGGTCTATGGCTAAAGCTAGAGGAGACATACCAAAGCAAGAAGGAAGATGTTGAAGACAACTCCATCAAGACAAATGAAGGTAAAGAATATCCAAAAACTCTTGGTTGCATTATTTCTAAATGTGATTATGTTGGAAAAAAGGAATATCTTGAAGACATTTCAAATGAAGGAAAAGAATCATGTGATGATGTTGGAAAAAAGGAAGATCTTGAAGATAATTCAAATGAAGGAAAAGAATCATATGATGATGTTGACAAAAAGGAAGATCTTGAAGATATTTCAAATGAAGGTAAAAAATCTCCTCAAACCCTTGATTGCAATAATTCAAAATGTGATGATATTGAATTTTTCTCTACAAGTGAAGAAGAAAATCTAGAAATAGTTTGTATAGAATCAATTGATTGTTATCCCATGGAAGAGGTAGAAGAAAAACTATCAAAGCTTAAAGAGAAAGTTGAAAGGGTTCTATATGAATATAGCAATGACCACTATTATATAGACTATAGCTATTTTTCGGATAACACTAAAAGGTTTCTTAAGAAGATTCAAAGGCACATCTTGAAGTTAAGGGAAATGCTCAAAGAACAAGAAGAGAGTAATAAGACTTAATTAGAAGAAAAGGAAGAAGAGATCACAAGACTAAAGAATGAAAAAGAAGATAAGAAGGTAGATAATGAGATTAGAAAAAGTCTTGAAATCATTGTCCATCTCAAGACCCAAATTGAAGAAGCTAAAAGGGTAGAGGAACTATTGAAGAATTAAGTAAATGAAAAGGAAGAGTCATGTTATAAGTTAGAAGCTAAAGTTGTTGATCTTAGAAAGAAAGTAGAGAATTCAAACAAATTCTTGAATAGCTCACAAATCTTGAATGAGATCTTGGAAAGTCAAAGATCACCAAATGATAAATCAGGTCTTGGATACAAGAGAGAAGCTACACATGTTGAAGCAAGCACCTAAAAGAAGCATGAGGTAAGTCCCTCACTCTCAAAGGATGAAGATAATGTTGCAAGTCAACCATCTAAACAAGGAAAAGAAAATTTCAAAAGAACAAAGCAAGGAAGACATCAAGAAGCCATCTTTACACCTCAATGAAGATAGACACCAAAGCAAAGGTATGAAAGTATTTTTCATGGAAAATGTTATTCATGTAATGAATAGTGTCACAAAGCTTTTGAATGCAGATCTTATGCAAAGAGAAATAATGGAAGATTTCATAACACCATAAGGTGTTGGAGATGTGATCAAGTAGGACACATTGTTGTTCACTGTCACAACATGAGATGCTACAGTTGTAGTGGATTTGGCCAAAAATCCCAGGATTTCTAGAACACAAGAAGAAATTTCATGATGAGGACTCCATATAGCATGATTAGAAGAAGGAATGAAGTAAGGAAGGGAGACGTATTTGAAAAAATGGAAGCTTAGAGATCAGGTTCTGAGAAGCAGGGACACCTTCAGAAGTGGGTGAAAAGGACTGAACAGCCAGAGAAGAATGGAAGCCTTAAGGGATGCTCAAGTGTGCCATATAATGAAGCACACATGGGTGACAGTGGTAACAATCACGTACATATGCAGGCTGACCTTGAATAGGTCGTTTACATATGTGAATTGTCTGTGCAGTAGGCTGCATATATGTGGTAAATCCTAGGGAAACGGGCTATGCACATGGGTTGCAGCTTGATGTGATGGTATAACTCTGTGTTGCAGGGTCTGACACAGTTTGTTGCAGGTTCTGACATTGTTTGTTGCAGGTTTTTATGATTACATATTGGATTATGTAAAGTGATGATATAAAATGAAAGGCTATCTTGTATGCATGGCACTAACCCATGATTATGGATTGAGGCATTTTCTATTGAAAAACAATGTTGGTTATGACAGTGAAGTTATGGTACCTTGGTTATGTGATATATCTTAATGATGTTAGCTAGAGATGTCAATGATCTATTGAAGCACACTACTAGTACATGTATTCTTGGATGTTTAGTATTTTATGTAGTGAATGGAGGATTGAGGTTGATCTTTTGGAGTACATGGCTGGTACATATTATGAGTTTCATTGATATATCTTATGATGTATTATTGGAAGCTTACTTGTTGGATATATTGATGCATGCATTTGGCATATGGATGAACTACATATTGGGACATGTAGTTGATGAGGTGATCATGTTGTACATCATTGATGAGTCATAAATTAATCTATAGTTGATGCATGATTGATACACTTCTAGTACAATGGTAGAGGCACCTACTAGCAGTTTGATAGGCACATGTTTTATGGTGGATTTAGCTACATGTATGAAGATTCATCTTATTGTGGAATTGGTACATGGTTGATATACATGTTTGGTACACTCATAGATGGTATATGTTTGGATGATAAGTACTTAGCTAAACGTACACCATTGGCATTACTTGATTTTCACATACTTTGGTACATGATGTATTGGATGTTATGATGAGACACTTGATTGATTGAGATACATTATTGTGATACTTGGTTCATGGTAAAGACATATCATGAGTAATATGACACTTGTTTGGCATGTTGGTAGATGCACATGGTTGGCATATTGGTAGATGCACACGGTTCGCATGTTGGTAGAAGCATATGGTTGATACACTCCATTGATGATATCTTATGGCACATTCTATGGTGTACATGGTTGATGTACATGGGTGTTGTGCATCATTGGCACACAATTTGGTACATGATGTACTTGGTTGATGTTTGTTCATGATTCTCTATTTCATTGTTGACATATCTTTTGCTTCATGATGTTTGGCATGGCACGAGTTTTGATGCATGGACAGGTCCAAGGATCATCATGTGGTAGCATATTATTCATTTTGTAGAGAATATAGGGGGATACATACCCATAGGGGGAGTAATTCTTCTTCCCATGACTCTAGGAGGAGATATTTATCATATGCATACTTGGTAAAATAGCCCTACATTTGAAGAAAGAACACAGAGGCATAATTCTAGGGGGAGCGATGGTCACAGGAGGAGCATGAGCAACGTATCTTTAGCATTAAATCAGAGTGATATCCCTTGTTCAAAAAGGGGATATATTATTCATATGAATATCAAAGGCATTCACACAGGGGTTGCAACTCCATGGAGAGTTCAAGCAGGGGGAGAAGCCCCAAGAGGAGAATGACCTTTTTCCATTGATGGAAAAGGGGGAGAGATAGTCACATTGATTTGATTGATGATTATTGATGTGGAGAGATAGTCACATTGATGTGATTGATGACTATTGATGTAGAGAATGCCTTTTCTACATGTTGACATCAATGATTGGTGTTGACATCAATGTTGGTATTGCCATCAATGCCAAAGGGGGAGATTGTTGGATCATGTTGTCATTAATGATAAAGGTTTAAATAATTGATGTCAAAGTATTGATGTCAAGTGATTTATCGATGCCAAAGGATGATTGAGATTGATTGATGTCAAAGGATTGACTGATGCCAAAGGATGATTGATGTAAAAGGTAAAAGGTTTGATGTATGATAAACAATGTCTTATCATAGTATATTGATGAACATGGATCAATGAGTCGTCAATGATACATGATGCATAGATGAACATGGATCGATGTGGCTTCATTGGTATATGATGCATTGTTGGATGAATCATTATTGTCTTATCATGGTTGATAAAGTGTAAAAATGGATGAACTCCAAAGTAGTCCCCTTATGGTGAAAGTCCTCACAGGAAGACACTTTATGGTTGATTTATCCTAGAAGTATGGTTGGAGAACCCATTCTTATATGTGGAATAATGAGATGAAGATCAGTCAATTTGTCAGTGGAACTATCCTAGATGGATTGTCATACCATTTCCGGTGGTATGTGGAATGTCACATGACTCCTCATGGTTTGAGAGTTATGGCCTTACGAAGTTGCAGGACCCTCATATGTAGGCTTGAAGCCCCAAAAGGTCAAATAAGTCAAATATCTCGAAAATAAGAAATTATTATTTAAATGGTAAGCAAAAGTGACAAAGTCAAGAAGGAATATTTAAATGGAGAACTTTCTAATTATGGAAAGTGGTTAACCCTAAAAATGAGGAAAATAGGCTAAGTGACCCAGATATGGGTTAAGTACCCTAGAAATAGGTTAAGTGACCTAGAAATGGGTTAAGTGACCTAGAAGTGGGTTACGTGACCTAGAAGATGCTTCTAAGGAAGCTACTTGGAGAGTATAAATAAGAGGCAAGGGTCTCTTGTGTAAATCATCTCTTATGAATCTCTTGTGTGTATCTCTTGAGCATGTATTGAAGATCTATTCTGAGAGAGAGAGTGTAGGGAGGATCTCATGGACGCATCAAAGTTTCAGCAAGTCTGAGATCATGATGACAAAAGTCTCGGAAGTTCAGAAACCCTAGTTTTTTATGTATACGTGGGCTACAGTGAGCCAGGGCATGTACATACGTGGGTTGAATGAGGACAAGGTGCATACAGTGGATGAAGTCATGAAGATTTGTAGTTGAGCCGATGACAGGATCTTGAAGACTAAAGAAGGTTCCAGATATGCATTCTATGGGCTCAGATATTCCATAGAAACTCTAGTATGGTTACATTGTTGTCTTGATGGATATTCTTGCTTTTTATATGGTGAATGATTAAAGCATTCTTGGTATGGATGTTGTGATTTGGTTTGTGTTGGTTGATGGAGTGAGCAACACTCTGATGATTCAATATTGATATGATTTCTATAGTATACTGGTTTCTTATACATGATGAGTAGCATTCATATTGGATGGTTGATAAGCATGAGTAATTTGTTGGAGAGCTTGGATGTGTTATGATTGGTTATGGATTAGATGGGACAGTGAAAGATAGAAGATAATGTGATTTAAGGTTGCAGAGGATCTGAGTTCATCTTGAAGAGAAAACCCTAGTTTCTTAGATGTGATACACAGGTTGTAGTACAGACTGGCCGCATACATATGCGAGTTTTACTACTGGTAGGGCGCGTACATACGCATGTTGCACTATCGACAGGTCGCATACCTGTTGCTAGATTGATATCTGTTGAGGATTGTTGCCTCATCTCAGTTGGTGCTGAGGGTGTAAGATGAATCTTTCATTATAGAGTTGGTGCTCTTGTAGAGTTGTACTCTATTCAGTTGTTGCTGATAACCCAAGGATTGTAGTCCATAGTAAAAAGAAAATTGTACATACATATTGTGTTCCTTGTGGTGATGATTTGTTGATGATATATTGCTAATAAATGTTTTTGATATATGTCCGCATGTAACTGATTATAAATGACAACAATAAGTAATGAGTAAATGGTGATTTCTAACTAATGAGTTTTGTGCAAGAGGGAAGTTTTGGGAAAAAGAGTCCTACATTGTTCACCCCCCCCCCTCTCAGTGTAGTCGGTGTGTCCAACAGGATCATATTATGCATTGATCCCAATCTGGGATCATATTATGCATTGAAAATCTGGGTGGGTCTAGAATTTTTCAATGGTTCAATATGTCAACCTCCATTGGCGAGTTGGGTCAATGGAGATGAGAAGAGATGGATAGAAATTTCTTACCCAAGTCACTTATGGAGGGAAGAAGGTATGAAAAGTAATGTAATAAGGATGGAAATATGAAATTATTCTATGTCTATAAATGTTTATTTGAAGTATAGTAAGTTCACCATGAATCTTGTATGCATGTGTTTGTTGAAAATTATTTTCTTTTAGATTCACATTGGGCAATTTTTTTTATATCTTATTTTTTTATAAAGTGTGTTTTGTGTGTTTTCTAATTATATTTTTTCTTCTATATTGTCATAGATTTTCCAATATATTATAATTTTGACTTGACTTGTATTCTTGTTATTGATTAGAGATTTTGTGTTATCTCTTTCTAATTAATGTGTTTTTTTTCTTTTTAATTTGTGTGGTTTTAAATTTTTAAGAAAGGGAAAGGATAGCTTGCATAGGGGGTTTTATTTTGAGGTTATTCTTGATTTTTTTTATAATGGTGTGTGTAAAGAATATGGCACCAAGCCCAGGAATGCACACTTCCACCACATACCGAAACAAATGAAATTGAGCAGGAAAGATGCTCGTTGGAAATGAAGAGGTAAAGTCTTCATATATGGGGATATTTGGGGTTCCTTAGGCATGTGATGCACCAAGGGGAAAATCCACCCGAGTTTCCTTGAAACACAAGTCAAGTGACATGAATTTTGACAAAGGGTTGAGGACAAGACTTGGAAACTCCACCAACGACAAAAAATTGGCTAAGGCATGGGGGCACACTTAGTATAGTCGGATCTACTCACCTAAGGGGCACACACACCCAAGAAAAATAATCATTTAGACATATCATTGGGTTTTCCATGCGATGAAATGAAGCATTCAGTGGGTAGACTGGGAAAGTCACTTGAACATGCCCACATGAGGATTCGACCCAACCTTACAAAGAGGAACGACTTGGTGAAACGATGGGTTGACTCACCCATAGGAAAAGAGATGTAACAGATGGGTGCATATAAAGGCAAGAGGGTGAAAAAAACAATCTTGGTAGAACTTGGAAGGAGAGAAAGAGATCTTTGCAGTTCTGAGGCATATTAAGGGGGAGAGCTCTCTCAAGGAGACAATATGCTCCACATGGGAGGACTTGTGATTCCTTGAGGAGGATTCATTAGACATATTTGGGTGATCTTCTTTTGCGATGATTTTTGGAAAGTCTGGAAACACAGGTATTTTGGATGCATTTGTGAGGCAGAACCAAAATCTGTGAAGTCTATGGAAACAAAGAGATAACAAGCCTACAGTGAATGACATGTTTTAGGTGTACCGCAGGAGGCTTTGAAGATGGTTGTGACATAGATTCTTGGTGGGACGATTTTTTGTATGACTGGCCTAGTGAGGTGAGGTAATTCATTTGACTCTATCGAGTCATAAACCGATTCGGTAGTGCTCATTGTAATTGTTCTACAATAACAAAGACTTAACTGGGTGTTAGGTATGGTTTATGTCACTTGCATAATATCTATGTTTCTCTTGTTTGTTTCGTTATTGTTCTCTTGGCTTATCATGTTCATTGATGTATGTTTAAAAATGACTAAGTGTTAAAGTTGTTAATGAATGTCTAAGTATAAAAGAGTTGCAGTAGAGTATGAGTGTGACTCATCGGTATCCTAGAATAGAGTATGGGTATGCTCTAAGTGAAGAGGTGCAGTCCGAACAAAGTTTCCTTGGTGTTGTCAAGCATCCAAATGATAAACGTCGTGGTGTAGCACACGCTCAATAGGTGCACGATCGCAAGATTTGGATAGGCACATTGTGGGGACATGGAAGATGGTATCAAAGATTATTTGTTGCAAATTTTGGAGACAGTTTGGTGATCTCTTCACCATTATCTCATCGATAGATGATATCAGAGAAAAATTTGAAGGTAGTTTGTTGCGAAGTTGGTTCGGTGGGAACGTTCACAAACTTGGTGAACGGTTCAGTGCAACAAAATTGTTCATTGCATACTTTTCATCAGACTTACAGTGAAGGTTTGGTTGATGGTGCAATGGGAAGGTTGAGTTGGGAACACACCTTATGCAGACCAAGAGCAGATGTTTTGGTGAAAAGAAGCACTTGGATAGGGTGGGTGATCACATAACTTGTCACAACCTTGATTGCAGAGGAAAATTTGCTTGGTTTGATTCATGATGAAAGCCAGTGCCAAACATGTTGTGCCCTCCTTGGAGAGACCAGGAAAAAATTTAGTTGGGCAAAAAAAGAACTTGGGAAATGAATATAAAGGTAGGATAGTTGCATGACTTGTTGCGGATCTAATCATAAAAGTGATCACAAAAGCAAGATGAGAGGGTGATCTCAAAAGTGATTGTGAAGGGGAGAAATTTTGGGTTGTAACAAGGTGGAAACCTTGGGTGTGTTGGATGACCTAGGGTGACTTAGAGAAGCTCTGTAGTAGATAATATTTTGGGAACATTTCCATCATGATTCCTCTATGTCATGCATCATCAAGAACAACAATTGAGTTGAGTAGGGTTTGTTGGATGAGTGGGTTGACCTCATCCTGTAGACGAGGTAGCTCTTCTCATATTTACAAGAGTTAGTTAGCATAAGTATGACTCAATAATTGGGTAGTGGATGCATGGTTCCTTGAGGAAGAAGCAATCAAGGTGTGGAGATGGCACTACAAGGAGAACACCTTCTAACGAAGGTTTTTGCGGAGGTTTTTAGTGTAACAAAATTTGGAAAAAATTTCAAAAAAAACTCCGTTACAACCTCATCTATTGGATGTAGATATTTTAGTGGGTGTTATATATAACAAAAAAAAATGGGCGGGTGGAGGTTGTAGAGGAGTTTTTCTTCTCGGTGTGTTTCCTGTAAAAATGAATCGGTGTGGTATTGAAATATATGAATCAGTGAGTTAATATAATAAAATTGTTCGACAACATAAGTATTCCAACAGAGGACGAACACCTTCAGTAACCACTCACACAACCAGATCAAAGATCAACACACCAAATTTTTGATGTGCTAAAACCCCTGTAGGGAAACATCCATGGCCCTAGCCAACGCGACCACTTGGAGCAATTTATTAATGAAAAAGAAACAAATTACAGAGGGATTTTACAAGATATTTTCTCCCAATCGATCATTGGAAAATGACCCTCCATTCTCTTTAAATAGAGATCATGGACCAATAAAGTGTTAAGACATAGATTAATATATTTGTTAAGATCGAGGAGAATATGAACCGTCGTATCACTCTATGTTGGGAACATAGCATGGCCATCATATTTCCTAACTACAAATGAATACTAATGCATACTAAAGAAACACACTAAGAAACACACTTTTACCTAATGACACATTAGACCAAGTATATCTTAACTAACTCCTAAGTGTCTAAATATCCTAACAAAAATTCATCGACACAGTAATATAATAAAAATTTCCCTAAATTGAATATAATAAAAACATGCCCCAGTGAATTTATAACTAATGTTCATCGATTCCCCTTTTTTCATCATATACATAGCACTGATTCTCTTATAATTACTACTCACCACGTCCTCGTGCTTCTCTTATGATATATCGGTGCACTTTAGTATTTGTACGCCCCGGTGCGATAAGGTTATAGATAGAACTAGTTTGATTTAGGATTAGTACATTATAGTGTCATTAATTTATAGTTATCCCCGGTGTGATCATGTCATTCCAAGACCTAGTGCATTTAATATAGAATACGCCCCGATAATTCTATAATTAGTATGTACCAATATGTCGACAACATTATTTTTAGTATGCACCGGTGGGTATAATATAGTAAAGGCCTCAGTGCGTAAATATTAGTTAGATCTACATTGTGAATAATAAATATAATGCATCGATACGATAAAATTTTAGTTCTCGAGTTAATATTTAAAACATGAGCACCGTACATATTTTGAAACAATAAATATTATTGTACGTTATATTGTTTACGGAACGGTTTATTTTCTCAATAGTACATTCTAGTGTGTTATTATGATTAATATGTATCGGTGCATATGACTCCTCAAAACACATCGATGTCTATATTATGGCTCTAGTGAGTTCAAAAGAATACAATGCACTAACATGTATACATTTTTATTCATTGTTTTTTACAAATTTTCAGTTAATTATTACAAAATAAAAAAAAAATTATAATAATATTGTTTTATATTTATGTTATTGCATTAATGTCTTATCCAATCAAGTAAACCTCTATGATTTGTATCAATTTAAATCATCCACATATTATTAATTAGGAATGCAACATTTTACAACATTCGATAATCCAATGAAATAAGAAACCCATTTTATTGTATATGAATAAAAGACCCATTGTCATATAAAAAGGGACAACATACTAGTGTAGTACAATAATCAAATTACAGACAATTTGTGATTTTTACACAGATTGGTAACATGTCCTCATGCAATTGGGACAATGTGTCGAGTATATTAAACAAAATCCCTGATTTCCAGAGACAAATATTCCAAAACATACAACTTGCAATAACATTCAATTATATCGATTTCCATTCTTCAGTTGAACTGTTGGCATTGATCGAGTTGCGTGAATGCCTTATTTTTTCATCATTTGTAGGTAATATTGTACTTTTGTTTTTTAACATAATATTTTCTTGATGATCAACTTGTTTTTTTATGATTTTCCCCTTCATATTCCATCTACAAACATCGTGTAACATCCCGCTCTGGCGCACTGAGACCACTTATTCTTTGAGGACACTTGCTCGCAAGTGATCTGGACCCTTTTTGATGTTGGACCTTATATATTTGATTATGATGTGATTGACAGATGATATGATGCGTTACTATTCAT
>ML785258.1:725977-744135 GCA_009831015.1 Picea engelmannii
GGTCGTCTTGATTGTGTCCGTCTTACTTGCGTCCTGTGGGTTCAAGGTTGACATAGAGTCTAGGGGGATGTTTCTTCTACACAAGCGCACACACTGTCACAAAAAAAAAAAAATTTCACCAGTTGACCGAGTAGATTTTCTTGGCCCGGAGGGTTGTTACACATCGAAATAAATTTTAATAAGTATATCTACATATATATATATATATATATATATATACATGATTGCATAAATAAAAAAACATACCTTAGCACCAAGTCTTTCATAAAAAATACACATTCTTTCAAATCCATGCTTCATGAATTATCTCAAAATCTCCTCTAATGTCTGCATTCCATACTTTGTTTCCTACATGTTTAATATGACATGACAAAGCATAGTCGATATAATCAATACAGAATTTTAATTTTTGTTTCATTAATTATAAAACATGGAAAGTTAAACAACATAGCTACTTACAAATTGTTCAATTAAACTTTCATTCTTCAACATCTACTCACAATGAATACTTAACCCATTTTTTATCAATTCATGGGTTGGTTCCTCTTGTATGTTAGCAACTAGTAGAATGCATTCATGGACAAGAGTAAATTAATCATTTAATGTAAATATCACATCAAACATGAAATATTAAGAAAGGTTGAAAACTTAAATACTCACAAAGTTTGTGATCAACCATTTTATTCCTCGTTGTCTTGTCTTATGTGATGAATGGATTCTATTTGTTTTTCTTTTCTACAACAAAACAACTGAAATAAATATTTCACACAATACTTAAATTCAATGTACATAAAAGAATCAAAAAATTATTGCATAGCTTTGATGCACATTGTAGTTGGGATGGTTCCTCTTCGACAAAATTATGTTAATTTCTTTTAACATCTTCTTATACACTTTTTTAGACATCCCTATTGACATGTCATTGTTTTCCCCTTTTTTGTCCCTTGGAATTTTCAAAATATAAGGAACCAGTGCGTATATTAAGATAATTTGCATTGGGGTCTTAACAAAATATGTATGCACCAGAGCTTCATACATACATATACACACCAGTATAGTATAACAATGTTGTTATGAAATTGAAAACATTTTACAAATTTTTATAATTAGGCAGTGTTTTATGAATTAAGAAAAGAATGACTGCTTAAGTTCTATTTATTTCCCATCATCGAGCATTGAAGAAATTTAAGAAATGGTGATTTCCTTATGAAACAATGATTTTTTCATTTTAAACTCAATGGTGTGCTTTGTAATAAAGGCACCACGGTGCATTTTTTTGGTAAATTACGCACTTCTAAAATTCAAATTTTGGAATTGAAATATAGCGGTGTTGTTTACAAATAAATACCCTCTAGTGCACTTAATGTGTAAATAGCACAACAGTCACCACAAAGGTGTTTAAAAAAAATAAAAATGACAACAACATGAGGGTTTAGGATCCAATGCAATGAGTGACTTCATTGCAATGGATAGGAAATTCCCATATATAAATAACCAAACCATATAAATAAATTGTGCTTAAAAAATCAAGCTTGTTTAATATATAAGAAGAAAACCAAAGAATAATCATGAAATTAGGGCTTCCAATACTGAAGGTAACTATGAAACATTTGTTTTGTTTGAGAATGCAATGAAAATTGTTCGAATCAAATAATAGAATGATCAATATGATTAATAGAATGAAATCATATACCTGAAAATTCTACTCTGCATATTTATATGTGATCTACAGTAGTCCCCCTTGAATTTGGCTCTTCAAAAAAAACCACCCACTCAGAAATGTTTGCTAATAAATCTCTATTGCACAAATATCCTCTCTAAAATTTGGAAAAAAATAAAACAATGAATAGGGTTTTCATTTATAAACACAAAAAATAAAACTCTCTCTCATTTTTTCATTGTATATTTTGGTGCATTGATGATAAAAAAGTGCGTTGTTTTTTTTTTTTCAGAAGTTACGTTTTTCGGTGTGTTATTTTTCATGTAATGTCATTGCATTATTCATAATGCACCAGAGTGGTATACATAATGAAACAATTTATTTTCGTAATAAATTTCAAATTTTTTATAGTAAGCATGCATTATTTTTCTAACTTGATTCATTTGGTGTGATAGACAGTTTGAAATGCACTGGTGTGACGAGTAATTAATAACCCATTGAGAGGGTGTGTAAGTAATAATGCACCGTAAGATAGTTACATTTCCATAATGCAAATGAAACATCTATATTCAAATCTTTTGGATTTTTTTTCTTTGTAGAGGAAATGATGGAGGTTAGTCATCGGTGCTTATCTCAATTAAATGCACTGGTGTGTTTTGGTCATACATACGCACCAGTGTGTTTTAGAATGATAAAGTGCACCAATGGGGGAGAGAAATTTTGGAGAGAGGGAAGGGGATACAATGAGTGAGAGAGGGAGGGGGATACAGAGTGAGGGGGAGAGAGGGATTGATTAAAGATAGAGAAAGGGGGGGATATAGGGAGATAAGGGGAGGGAAGGAGGAAGAGAGTGAGATAGGGTCTGAGCATCAAATTCACATTTTATATGTTCGAAGAGGATATTTTTAGGGATCGAGTAATAGTTTCATATTTTTAAAATCCAGATTGAGATTTCTTGTATATCTGGGAAGAAAAAAACAATGATATTGTAGAAAACACAATGATTTTTTAAGTGTGTTGTCAAGTTATAAAAGTAATTAGAAGTTATTTTTGAAGTTATATTGTTATATGCTACCCAAGATGATGGTTTTTGGTTCAAATAAAAGAAAAAAATACTTCTAATATCAAATGGATTCTTCAGATTCCAACGTCGCCTCATTATGCATCTTTGGAACTCCTTCAAGTTCTCTCACGTCAATTGAAATACATCTATATTTGATTGATAATTCATTTATCTAAATGAATTTATGTTATGTATGAAGGTGCAATTTAATAATTTTTCATTAAATTTTGTAGGATCGAGTTCAAATGCTCAAGATATTCCAATGGTCCCAAAATTCCGCAAGCTCTTATCAGGAGAAAGATATCACAAGAAGATGTTTGATGAAAAAGGAAATATTATTTCCCATACCAATCCTAACATGCCATCTTCTAGCAACCATCCTATGTCAATGGTATTACACCATGAATTTGATCTCTTTTATGTAGGAAACCCCATAGGGCGTAAGAAAAAGATGTTTCAGTAATTGTATTTTTGTATTTTCAATGGAACTAATGTAAATGTATTTCTTAATTCGACATTTGTTTTATAAAGGGGTTGGTTTCATGTTTATTATTGGGAATAAATTGTCCATGCTTCTAAAAGTGTTTGGTATAATGTTTGAACATATTAAAAGACTTTTTACTAATATTATCAATGTAATGTTCAATATTTTTATAATTAGGATTTTGATGATGAGCGACCTATCTACCATATACCCTTGCACCCCACTACAATTTCAATTTGCAAGCTTGCCGCTAAATTAAAAGAGATCATAGAGGAATCATACCAAGAATGGTTGAAAGAACCACCTATTCAATTCCCACTACATCCTGAGTCACCAATTCAAAACCTCGACAGTAACACTAGTTCTTCACATGTTGGGGATGAAGGAAATGATATAGAGATTGGTATGGATGATTTATTGCGAGATACCTGAGCCATGGAGGGAATGTTGTTGGATGAAAACCATGAAAATGAACTAGGGGATGACATTGATGTCGTAGATACCTTCTATGAAAACCTGAAATATGCTTCCACCACCCTTATATTTGTTCTAGCACAAGATTCTGCAAGGTCTACCCAACTAGGGAAAACAATGTTATTGTACAACTTGAAAGCAATGTATGGTATGGCAGACGTTTGTTTCACATCCCTTTTGAGGTAACTAATTGTTAAGTCCCATAAATTTTTAAGGAATATTTCCACACAATGAAGGAAGAAAAGGGTTGATTATATTCATGCTTAATGAAAATGTTAATTTCTATTGCCCACTAATTGTAGGTTATTCAAAAATAAGGTATTTTTGAGTGATAATCGCTTGCATGATAGTCGGGCAAAGGAAAATAAAATGATGAAAATGTTGGGTGTTGAGTACATATCATAACATGATTGTCTAAATTATTGTATTCCATACATAAATGAATATGTGAACAAATCCATATGTCCAGAATGTGGTCATGGCAGATACCATAAATCAAACAACAAGGGTAAGGCACATGGTCATCCTCGTAATATATTGAGGCACATTCCTATAATTCCAAGGATTCAAAGGTTATTTCATTGCAAACAATTATCCATGTTGCAGGGGTGGAATGCCTCACATAGAAGTGAGACAAGAGTTATGTGAATCCCGGTATATTTAATAGCCATGAAGAAGATAGAGGATACACGACCTGATAAATTCAAGGATGAAATATGGAGACTCTGATTGAGCATAGATATGGATGGAGTTAACCCATATTCCCTCCAAAACACCAATTATTCTATTTGGACAGTGGTAGTAATCAATAACAATATCCCTTGTGGTTGTTCATGAAGAATGAACATCTTATGTTGGCTCTGATTATCACGAGTAGAAGACAAGTGAAGAGAATGGACATCTACTTCCAACCACTGATTGATGAATTTAAGAAATTATGGGAAGGGATATGGGAAGTGAGTTCACATGACCATCTGAACCTTATAAGGGTATGTATGTTGAATACATGATTCTCCTAGTTCTATACTGACATTGGTAAAAATATTATATGCACTCATAGTTTTATGGACATTAATGATGTCTGTTTCTATTTTTTAGTGTCATTATCCTTTGTTTATGCATGGTTATGTGAACCATGACTTTTCCCAATACATGTGATGTGCCATGTCAAAATTGTCCACATTTGTATGTTGAATAACAACAAGGGAGATTCATATGGATAGAATTCCATGATGGCATCGAGAGATAGTTGAGATTGTTTGTATGTTTGAGAATGAACTTCCCACAAATTTTATGGACTTGCAAGTCCATCTTCTATTTCACCTACCTTATGAGGTTGAATTAGTTGGGGTTCTCTCATGTTGTTGGATGTTCTTCTTAGAGAGGAACATAAAAAAATTGAAGGGGTTTGTTCAACAAAGGGAAAAAACAGAGGGCTCTATTGCAGAGGGGTAAACAGTATACGAGTTGTTCCATTATGCCAATGAATACATCAAGAAAATTGATGACACATAAGGGGCAGTTTTTTGAGACGGCCATCAAGATGAGGACAAAAGGGAAGGGGAGATACTCCAAATGAATGGAAAATGGGACTTGATAAGGAGTAAGTGAGTTATATTTTGTCAATTTAGTACAAATAAATTATTTACATTGAAGCTAATAATATATTTTTCATCCTATGCTATTTATTTTGAATTATTTTAAACATCAATGGATTTAGAAATTTTGATGCCATCAATAAATTTGTTCTTCAAGTTGATAATATATATTTGATCTCATGTTATTTATTTTGAATTTTTGTATACATTAGCGAATTTAGAAATGGATTACATCAATAAATTCATTATTTACAACACAGAGGCAACACGACAATGGGTAATGTTGTATGAAAAGAAAAGAAGGAAATGGGATAGTGACAAGAAAACATTTAGACAGTTGAATGGTAGAAGTGTGCCTTGTCCTGATCATTTAAAAGAAAATATGCCAAAAATATGTCCCAACAGTTGGGTGACTAACTAGATATAACAGAAATAATGTGATGTTCAGTCACAACCCACGTGGAGAAGATATGGATGCACTAAAGATAGGGATCGGGTGCAACAACTTTGTAATAACCTTTTTGAGTACCACATTCTATTTATAATATTGCACATTTGAAATGTAAAATGTATTTTTTTTTTATTAATGCTTCATCTATTAGACATATGACATCGCCCTTTGTTCACATTTTTACATATGCATTTCTTCCCACCTATGTGGGAATATGGAAGTCATTTTCACACTAATAATGTTGATGAAGGCCACATCACACAAGATTGTGGACTGGAGGTCAAGTTCAACCAATATAGTTGTGCTAGCCACCATGATGAAAACCTAATAGAGGGGGAGTTAGGTTACATTTGAAAGATACAAGAGACCATGGAAGTGGACTTCTAATCATTTCAATGTGTTATTTTTTGTTGCAAATTCTAGAATACCTTCGACCGGAGAAATTTTAAGGAAGATCATGATAGTGGGATAATATATATTAACTCTAAAAAATATGTAGGTTGAAAGTGAGCCTTATGTTTTCCCAAAACATTATAACCAATTGTTTTTTTAACCTTATGTGTTTGATGAGGATTGGTGGTTCGTATTGAGACATGATCTGAGATCTAAAATTTTTTTTGAGAACAACAATGTTACAATGCCAAGTGAGGAAGATAATCAAGGTGATGGCAATGAAGACTCATTTCATGTAAAGGATTTGTTTGGACATTTATATTGTAGATGTGCCATTTATTCTAGGTATCTATAATGGACAATTATGGTTTTTTTCCTTCATTTTATAATTATGTTGGATATGAAAAGTTAACAACCATTTACAACCACCTTACCGAAAATACATTAAATCGATGTACCAGCATAAAATTTCATTTTGATATATTTCCATTGTCATATTTATTGTTTATTATAGCAAATTTATGTTGTATTGTATTAAAATATGTTTATGTTAACCTTTGAATTACTAAGCATTAATTGATATATCACAAAGTTGGTGGCATGTAGTAGTGATGATTTATCTTAAATTATACTTTATTTAACGAAAAATGAATGTATTAAAAAATATTCAAACCTCAAAAAATTTATTATTTGAGAAAATCAAAATTAAAATAAATATATACTTTCTTTGACGGAACTTCTAAGGACGATTCCAACAAAATAACTTCATGAAACATATACAGTACTTGTGGTTTACTTGGCATTACCCACTTTGATGGAATTCCCCGCCTCAACTAGTGCAACTATCATGGCCTTCACCAATTCCACTCCATCCTTTAGTTTTTTAATCATATAAACTTGCCCCGGATGGGGTGACACGCGACAGTTCCTTGACACCGGGCTTAGCACTAAGCCATAGCATAAATGTTGATGGTCGCCACCCACCGGCCCTGCATTTACGATGGTAGACGACCATAACAACAGTTATACGGTGGAGGGAAACCTCCCTCGCGTGAACACTCTTGCTCACAACGCACTCAACATGATAGGGTTTATGGATGGCCAGGTGACTTCAGCCTTTGGAAATTTGTTTTTTCATGTGCCTGGACAGAGTGGGTCTTCTCTCGCTTCGGCTCTCCTCATCGTTTGGGAGCTCTGGTGCAGCCCTGTATCCTTCTCGTCCTGGCTTACTCCCATCTCGCTGCATCCTCACTATATCGTCATCTATTCCCTGGAAATTATGACCAGAAAGCGGGGTAGGCCTCACCATGGCTCAACCTGGTACACCCACAAGGCACAGCGGCAAAGGAAGGAGAACCTGGAGTGTGCTCTGTCGATGGTGACCTCCATTCTCCAAAAGAAGGCTCGAGCTAAACAATTGGCTCTGCATGCCATCATTGCAGAGACGGGAGCTGGATGTAGCAGCGAAACCACGACAATTAAGCCTGGAGACAGGCAGGAGGATGGTATTGCGGATGCGTTTCCCACCTGTTACGTGGAAGAAATTTCGTTCATGGAGGACTTGGCGACCACCCCGTAACCCCAAGCCATGGAGGTGAAACACCAGGATGGAAGCGGCCCAAAAATTTCTCTGGAAGATGACATCCCTAGGTGCATTATTGAGGAAATTCCCTGGCCGGGTGACTACAGCCCCACCAGCCATGATATGAAGGCAACGTTCGAGGAAGAAACGCGGGATAAAACCAGAGAAGAAGTGAACGCGGACAAGAATAGCTTAGCGAGGAAGGAAGAAGTGGATGGTGCAGAGCTGATGGAGCTCGAAGCTGGAATTGGAGCGACCGTGGAATTGAGGGATGTATCCCTCAACGATGTGGGTAATGGCTTGTATGGTTCTTTCCTCTGTGCAGAGCATCTGGCTCTGGTGTTTGAACTCCGAGGCCACATGGCAGACCTGGAGCACAGAGCCCTTCTCATGGGCCAGCGTCTGGACCTGCTCCTTGATGAGTACTCCAATGCTCCAGCTAAGCGGAAGTGCCCTCTCTGCGCCCAGGCATTTTCCATCCTGGCTGGGTCCACGTGGCAGACAAGCAAGGGTGACAGGTCACCGGGTATCTAGGTCTTCTATGCTTTTTATGTTTCTTAGTTTTATCATGCTACTGTTACATGTTCAATTGGACTATAGCCATCTGTCCTAGTTTCCTCCGAGCAGGACAGATGCTATTTTGTTTCTTTGTTTTATCATGCTACTGTTATATGTTCTCAAAACTATGATGGTTTCCGGTAAACGACAACATTTTTGGTGACTCAGACCTATATCTATGTACATTTTGTCAAAGTTTCTTCGATAACTTAATATAGCAGGTTCCAACGTTTTTACTCAAAAAAAAAAAAAATCATATAAACTTATATTAATAATTATTTTTGCATTCTCCTTGAAATAAGTGTCAATATAGGAAGGACATGGAAATTCTAAAAGAGTTTTTTTCTAGAGCCTAGTAAGGATTAAGGAAAAATTTAATGATCCATACTTATCTAAAAGTATAGAATCCTTTGTCAATTTTGATAATTCTTAAAATACTAATTATAAAATGTTGGGTGACATTATTTTTTAATAAAATATTCAGAAAGTATGTATTAGACTAAAACATTGTGGAACCATATAATCGAAAGTGTATAGACCAAAATGTATTATTATTCTCTATATTTATTATTTCAAATTTAATTGCATAAATTTCATCTATTATAATAGTTAGATAATATAAATTAGTTAAATCTTTGGAAAAAATAGATATTAATAAAATGTAATCATTTTTATTTTAGTAAAATTTGTCTTGCAATCTTTGAATAATAAAAAATAGAAAAATAGCATTATTCTTTTTTTTTGACAGCAACGGATAATGGGATTTTATTATAGAAAAGCAGTGGCAAGCCATTGGCTCTGTTACATATGAATTTAGTCGAGCATGACTAAACAATGATGGAAAATTAGTTCTAACTTAGTTGCTATATGCGGAGGCTTCGATACAAAATTCCATCCTCGCATAGTTATTTGCAGAGGCCAATTCCTGGCCTAGGAGCTACTGGCCGAATTACTTTGAGTCACCCTTCTTGGATAGGTCCCTCTCCTTCTTCCATTCTTTATTCACCTACTCCATCTGTTCTTCCAAGTTGATGACCCTATCTTCAAATTCTTGCTTTGGGTCTTTGAGGTCCTTGCACAGTTTCCCTAGCTCTTTGGATAGCCTGAATTTGGTGGTTGTGGTGTCATTTTCCAGCATCTCCATGCGCCTCCCTGCGTTGACATCCAAGTTCTGGAGGAAGTCGTCCAAGTTGTTGAGTTGATGCCTGAGACGTTGCACGTTTGTCTCCAGTGTTGCCAGCCGCTCCTCCGTCGTGGGCTTACTTCCAGAGATCGATGCCATTGTTTCCCTTACTGCTTCTCGGTTGTTGCTCCTATGTAAGTTTCTCCTTCCTCTAAAATCTATGTTTCTTCTTGGATTCCTTCCCACCCTTTGACTACTTCTTATCTACTTGGATTCCTTCCCTACACCTCCTTTTAACTCAAAGATCCTCAGGTTCGATGCCCCCAATCGATACGCGGGATCTGGGAAGCATGGGCTCTTGCTGGATTTCAATGACCAAATGATGGACAGGTCCATCATTTCTGACATCCTCCTAAGTGTCGAATGTGTTGGAATCAACCCTGTACCTTTGTGGATGTGACTTTCCCACTTTCCTGCTCGCGTCCCTGTTCTATTCCAATCGTTCATGGGAGTTCCCAACTAGTCATGGTTCCATTGATTTGCATGGTTCCAATGCTTGAGAGGGATCCTTTGTTGGCCTCTATGTATGTTGAATCATTCATTCCCCGGAGGACGTGGTAAAGTTGATAAGTTTGGATCTTTCCTAGGAGGAGATGGATTTTCTCCAATGTGTTGGAGTTTTTCATTTTGGACTTTTTTGCGGAGAATTAAGGCTTCGATTATTAGCCGTGAATCCCCTATTATCACCAAATCCTGGATGTTGTGTATAATAACTTGATTGGGCCCTTTCCATAGGGCCAGTGCTTCTGCTCTGTTGTTGGTTTCTGTGCCATGTCCCCAGACAAATCTGATGTATGGGAGTCCAGTGGGGCTTACCAGGATTCCTCCTTGACCTACCACTCCTAGATTCCCTTTGGAGGCCCTGTCAAAGAATAGAATATACTTATTTTCCTTTATTTTCCATTCTTCAAACTCTTTCTCCTCCATCCTGATTTCCCATTCTTGAAAGATAACATTATTATTACAACATAAACATTATTATTACTGAATAATTATATTATAATGTTATTATTATAATATATGAAAAAAACATAAATATTCAAATCAGAATCATTTCACTCATCATGTTTAAGTATTTTTGTTTATAAACACATTTAATCAACATATTGTATCTTGTTGGACAACAAACAATTCACCTTGAACAATAGTTAAACATTATATGGCATTAATGATTCTAACCTTTTGCAATCACAATACAAATTAAATGCTTTCATAACAGTAAAAGTAAACATTATATGGAAACTATAAATTTAAATGAGTGATACATATCAAATTTTACTTAAAAACAGAGAAATCATTAACAATGTTCGTCTTCAGCATACTCATATTACATTTTATAAATAAAAACAACAACAACAACCACAACATTATATGAAAAACATAATATACATGAGCGATATACATATGAATATACATGTTAAACATACATCTCAACAAAATATGCAATAAACATTTCATATATAGATCTCCATTCAAATACAAAACAATCAGTATAAATGTGAATCAATACCACTATTATCTAGGTCCACCGCCAGAGTTAGGTGCAACAATGTCTTTGCTACCAGAGGTAGAGCCTATATCAAGAACAACTATCTCAGAATCAAATGTCGACACAAGTGCACTATCAAGTGTCTCTATGTCAATATCATGAATATGTGCATCCATAGTACCTGATGTGATTATAGTTTCCAAAGCATTAGAAGATTATGACACAAGTGGAGGAAGAGGAGGAAGAGGGGGGTCAGTGGATGATGACACATGTGTACTAGGAGAAAGACAATGATCAACAGATGGTGAGTGTTGTCCCTCGACCAAGTTTTGAGGAAATCTTGGTCAGGGTTGATCACGTTTTGGACTTCGACGCAGTGATCGAGGAAGGAGTGCCCTGACGGAGCTAAGATAGTGGTTCTCACTTGTTTTGTGGGCTTTGTGGACCTAGCAAGGGGTTCCTTAGGGTTTTTGTAATGCGTTATGGGATGTCGGCCCATGGGTTTACCCATGATTAGGCATTTTTGTAAAGGATTGTAAAAGTATAAATAAGTAAGATTGTAAGGTAGAAAGGGGTGAAGCAATGTAAGAGACTTAGAGAGAGAAGTCTAAGTGGCTAAGTGCAAGTAGTTCTACATTTCTTTGTGCAACAGAATGTGTATGTAAGTCTTTGTGATCGATAAAGGAGTTGGATCTATGCCTTGACCAAGTTTTGGAAAGGAGAATCTGGTGCACAGTGCGCAAATCTCCTATCCTCGATGAAGATTGGCTCTATGGCTTAGTGCAAAGGAGTGGATGAATATCAGATATTGAAGAATAATAGAGAAGAAGAAGCAATTGGTGGATGTAGACCCACACTAGGGTGAACCACATATATCTTGTGTATGTTGTGTTTGTCTTTTATTTTCTAAGTGATTTGTTATTATGTATGATGGATAGATCTAATGATACTTAATGATTTACTTTTGTTTTAAGAATGAATGATAAATCTAACTCTGTGTTGTGTGCTAAGTGGTTGAAGTGCTTAGTATTTATTGTTACTGTGCCGATCTATCTTAGGGTTTGTTCTGCAATGTTAATAAAAGGTAATGAACTAATGTGTATCATCTTCTAAGTGTTATTAAAGTACTTTTCAAAGTGTTATAATCACAGATCGGTGTCCCATCTTGGTTAAAAACAATTGAGTCATGTAACCTCCCTACCTCTACCTTGGGTGAGACTTCTCCTTCTTCATAGGTGTTGTCGAAAGAGCCGATAGTTAGGGTTTTTTTGGTGCGTTGTTGAAGCGTTGAACCTTGGGTCTATCCTTATGCAAACAAATGGTTATGTTGCTGGGACATGAAACTGTGATTGTTGGGAACTAAAGTAAAGAGAAGAGAAGCTCTATGTGTAGATCTGTTGTTGTGGTGCGTAGTATTCTACTTGACTTGTGAAGCTATGTGCTAAGAAAGAAAAATGATATAAAGAAAAGAGGTAAGATATTAAAAGAGGTAAATCTTTGTGCTTTGATAAGGGTAAGATAAGTGAAGTTGTTTGTTTTCAAAGCATGAATCTAGGTATGTTTAATAGATTTTTTCCTAGTCTGAAAGCTAGGCCACAGTTGGAAGAAAGAGTTGACCTGAACAAATTTGATAGAAATGAAGAAAGATATGTTATTCCTATGCATAGAAATAATTTTTAGACTAATAAGTGGATGCAGGAACCTATAAGGAATTTTTGCAGATTGCAGGTCCAACACTGTCATCCTATTGCACAGTATGGGAGAGGTTGGGGAACTTACAACAGAAAGAGAGGATTGACATTATGTTATAACTACAGAAGATCGAGACATATTGAAAAGGAATTCCTTGGTACTGGTCCTATTTGTCTTTGTTGTAAAATTGTTGGTCATGAAGTTGATGATCGCCCAAGGATGATTGATAAAGTTGAACAAATGAACATGAGGCAAGAAAAACATGAAGAAAGTCAAGAGACTAAGAGTATGTTAGAGGATCATAAAGAGAAAGAATCAAAGGAAGATCGAACTATGTTATAACAGTTTAAAAAAACGATGAATGATCACAAAGATGCAAGTTAACCAGATATCTTAAAGGTAAAACAGTGCATAAATGCAAGAATAGGAAACTTCGACATAAACTGTGTCTTGGATAAAGAAACACGAGTGGATATTATGACAGAAGACACTTGGGAAATTTTGGGAAAGCCTAATGTGATACCTTCATTGGGAAGGATAGGCTTGTTTAAAGGTAAAATGATAACCATGTGTGGAAGAGTTACCAATGTACCTATTATCATCCATGGAACATCGACTGAAGAGAAACTTGAATTTATTAAGTTTGTTGAGAACAATGCCCCGTTCCCACTTTTATTAGGAAAGACTTGGATTGAGAAGGATCAGATCAGAAGCAAAGAAGAGGAAGAAGCTACAGAAAAGAAAAAGGAAGAACTAAGGGGTTTCATAGCTAGAAAAATAGATCGACTAATAGAAGAATGAGAAGTTAAGTCGAAGCAACAAAAGGAAAGAGAATTAGTTGTCGAAGTTGAAAGAACACAAGAAGGTTTGAAGGATCTATCTATGAAATTAAGAAGAATACCCACCCTGGAATTAATAAGAGAAGAGGTATTAACTTCAAACCCTTGGAGAGAACATCAGCAATACAAACTTCATTAGGAGAGGATAAGAATAAGAATGGAAAGAGAATTCCATAAAATGTTAGAGAAACTAAGATCACAGGAAATAAGGAAAGGAATCTCAGTAAGAGCAAAGCCAAGTTGGAAACACTACAAGAATTTATTGAGAAAAAATGGAAGACTTTGTAGGAGGCAGGTTTAGCAGGATATGAACTTCGTCGGAATATCAGAACCACGCAGAATGGGACTTCACCCTAGCGAAGCTATATGATCGTTGGAGGCACCCTGACCATTAGAATGACACTCTGGAATGACTAGGAAACACATTTATGGGAGGATGGACCGTGTTTGGGACATTGATACCACACCATAACGAACAGATTCGCATTGATGGAAGCATTCCTTCCCATTGGAGGAATCCATTATTGCGCTCTCTTATTTAACCCGTCGAATGCTGCGTCGAGACCACTTTTTGCTACCAGTGATTGTTTGAGACAAGAAGATAAGTGATTGTGTGTTTAGCTATGTTATCAGATGTCATTGTCTGTTTGTCTACCTCACTTATCTGTTCACCTACCCCGAACTATCTGTTAATAGTGAGAATGTTAGGCAAACACACAGAGTTAGAAAACTCCATTGAGGAGGTTCTTAAGAAGTTTATGGATGATAAAGCTATGTATGAAAGAGTTCAAGCATCACTGACCAGGGGACTCTGGGCTTTCCCTTCGACTAGATGTCATTCAATCCGTGTCAACCCCGCAACCGAGAAGCGAAGTAAGCATCGAGGTGATCTAGATAATGAGAAGAATATACCGTCGATCTTACCAGATTATATCCCTCCCTTGGACGGTGTGATTAACTGCGACATCATCCCATGTGACTTCGAGTACACTTTGATCACCGCGTACATCCCGAAAGGAATGCACGTAGTTGGGAGTCAGTTGGGATAGAGCCCACTATTAAAGAACAATGACTTCAACATTGGAGATATAAAGAACTATGATATGCTCACACCCCACAAATATTTGACAAAGACCATTGGCAAGAAGCCTTGCCTGGTCTCACAGCCATGGATTAAGGAGCTCGCGCAATACACGATACTTAATGTGATGAATATTCACCATTTTGGTCATCACCAGGAGGTTAACGCTTGCATTAAAATCCTCTTTTCATGCTACCATGGCGGATACATGTGCCTCGACTGATGGATTACTGTGGATCCAACACTGATCCACTTGATTATAGGATTAAGCATGCAGGGACCCGACCCTTAGCAGTTTTACCCAGGGAAGACCTGGGATCTCTCCCTGGCATAGTGCATCAAGGATTCTTATGGTGAAGTCGAGAAGTGAAAGAGAGACTACAAGGTAGCCACTATCCAATATGGCGTAGTGCACCTCGCTTGCCAACTCATAGTTGGCAAGCTTGTAAGAAAGAACTTCCCCACACAAGTCACCAGGTTCGTGGTGGACCTCACAAGAAAATGTGTGGAGGGAATGCAAATGAATTGGGAAAGTTACCTCGTCAATGAGCTTGAGAAATACTGTCGTGAAGCTCAAGATCAGGGATATGATTTCCACTTTAGTTGGCTTCTCGTATTGATTTCATTTTTCACTTGGAAAATGTCGGAAGGAACCACATTTTCGGAGATCGAACGATCAGAGTTGTTGGCCACTAGGTTCTCTAACTTGTGGTACACCAATGACATTTCAAAGTAATGGCAATCTAACGTCGTGTTCCATGCATATTATCAACAACTAAAGGTTTCCATCAATGCATTCCCGCACATGACACCACACAGCTTACACCAATACAGACCGATAGCCAAGTTCCACGCAGATCTACATTTTATCTATATCACTATGCGCAGAGATGAGAACAAGGAGGAGTTACAATCTTATTACAAGCTGACAGATGAAGACATGGATCAGATCACGAAGGAATGGTCGAAGGAATTTCAAACACCTGTCTTGATGTCGAACTCTCTGATGCTGACATTATAGGAAGCCCCCTGGTCACCTGGTTCGAGCATGAAGGACAGTCCAGTGTGAAGAAGAAGAAGAAGAAGGAGGAGGAGGAGGAAGTTCAGAACATAGAGACTGATGAGGAGGACAACACCTCAGAAGTAGATGGATCTGGCTCACTAGGAGGCGAAGATGAAGTAAATGGAGAAGGAGGATGGGATGAAGGAGAAAATCAAGGAGAAGGTGTAGCTACACCGCCGAAAGATCCCCCCACTGAAACAGTAACTCTGCAGACGAGGAAGGTTTATCCACATAAACCTTAGGCAAGAAAGAAGACATGCACTAGTAAGCCCCAACTAGAGGCCATACTCACAGAAGATGATATCATTCTAGTCCACGAAGAAATGGAGGATGCGTCTAAACATCACTTGCTGAGATATGGAGCGAAGAAGGAAGAGTTGTATGAAAGGGTTGAAAAGGAGCTAAAGGAAAAACAACAATCCATTCAATTGATCCACACAATACCTACTATGCATTCCTCATCGGAGACTGCAGAATTGGGGGATGAGCCCGCCTAATTGAGAAGATTAGCAGATGCAATAGAGGCTTAACTTCAGAAAATCAAAGAAGAAAAGGATAAGGCTATAAAACCCTTGAAGCAAGAGAAAGAGGAAGTCTTAGAGAAACTACAATTTGCACGTTACTTTGTAACCACCTATGAAAATGAGAGAGATGAGTTTTTGGCAATGCTAGAGGAGGATAAAGAGAAGATACAGAGAGAAAAGGACCAGTTGCTTGCAAAGAAGACTACAATAAAAAAAGAAATGAATAAATCACTTCGCTCTATGCCAGGCTTGGTACAAGAGGAACATGAGTCAGTCAAGGTTCAAGTGGTGAAGCTCATTGAGGTCATCTAGAAGCTTCAAGTGAGGATAATGGAGTTGGATATCCAAGCATTGTCAGTACAAGTGTAGATGAGGCTACTCACTATGGTAGAAAGAATGAAGAGATCTCAGGAACAATGCGTGGTATAGAAACATATTACTACCATTCAGGGAAGGGTAATTGAAGTCATGCATAAGCCGCAACCTATGCAAGATGAAGCCTGCAAGGTGTTTGAAGAGATTGAAGAACAGGGCTCACAACCGGACCAAGTGTTTGCAACAGTGGAACAACACCTGGAAGGGCCTGTTACAGAGAAGATGATCCAAGATCTTGCTGAGAAGGAGGCTCAGGAGAAGCAGCAAGTCGAGGCAGCTCGAGTGAAGCTCGAGGCCTTCAAAGCAATGTTTCCCAGACCTAAGTGACTCAAGACGAGTCACAGGCACGTTTTTGGGGCCTATTGGCCCTCGAACAATTTTTGAGGAAATCTTGGTTAGGATTGACCACTTTTTGGGCTTTGACGCAGTGATCGAGGAAGGAGCACCCAAGAAGAGCTGAGATCACAGATCTCACTTGTTTTGTGGGATTTTTGGACCCAGCAAGGGGTTCCTTAGGGATTTTGTAATGGGTTATGGGATGTCATCCCATGGGTTTACTCATGATTAGGCCTTTTTGTAAAGGATTTTAAACGTATAAATAAGTAAGATTGTAAGGTAGAAAGGGGTGAAGCGATGTAATAGACTTAGAGAGCGAAGTCTAAGTGGATAAGTGCAAGTAGTTCTGAGTTTTTTTGTGCAACATAATGTGTATGTAAGGCTTTGTGCTCGATAAAGGAGTTGGCTATGTGCCTTGACCTAGTTTTGGGAAGGAGGATTTGGTGCATGGTGCGCAAATCTCTTGTCCTCGGCGAAGATTGTCTCTGTGGCTTATTGTAAAAGAGTGGATTAATGTAACATATTGATGACTAATAGAGAAGAAGAAGAAGTTGGTGGACATATCCCCACACTGCGGTGAACCACGTATATCTTGTGTCTATTGTGTTTGTCATTTATTTGCTAAGTGATTTGTTATTATGTGTGATGGATAGATATAATGTTGCTTAGTTCTTTACTTGTGTTTTATGAATGAATGATAGATCTAAATCTATGTTGTGTGCTAAGTGGTTGAAGTCTTAGTATTTATTGTTACTGCGTCGATCTATCTTAGGGTTTGTTCTATGATGTTAATAAAATCTAATGAACTAATGTGTATCATCTTCTAAGTGTTATTAAAGTACTTTGAAAAGTGTTATAATCTCATATCTATGTCCCATCTTGGTTACAAACACCTGAGTCCTGTAACCCCCCCTGCCTCTACCTCGGGTGAGACTTCGCCTGCTTCATAAGTGTTTTGGAAAGGGCTAGTGGTTAGGGTTTTGTTGGTGTGTTGTCGAAGCATTGAACCCTTGGTCTGCCCCCATGCCAATAGTGACACAATTGGAGGAAGAGGTGGAGGAGGAGGATCGAACGTTGATAAAGGTTTAGACACATGGGAAGAGGAAACATGAGGAGGAGGAGGAGGATCAGGGGTCGATATAGGTTCAGACACATGTGGAGGGGAAAAAGGGAAAGTGTTATCCTCGTTTTTGGTTATCAAGATGATGACATGATAATGACATGGTGATAGAAGATCTAGCTCTTCTTTAAGATCATTTTCATGAAGAAAGTTACACTTGTCAGTTTCTTAAAATCACTCTTTTGGAGACAGT
>ML785258.1:753334-774447 GCA_009831015.1 Picea engelmannii
GTATATCATCCTTCTTCTCTTGTCCATTCAATACTTTAGAACTAGGGAAAGAGTAGTATTCTGTCACTGTTTGTTCCAGATCCAGGTGGATCTGGGGAGATCGGTTTGTGTCCGCACTTACGGATTTATCCTAAAACAGAAAGGAGGAGGAGGAGTGGCATACATAGATGGATGTTAAGAAGATGTTTCAGACGAACCATGTGTAGGAGAATGATCAAGAGGATGAGGAGGATCATGTGGTGGAGTAGAGGATGTGAATGGCTCTACTAATGAGATAAATGTAGTGTGATCATGAGCATCATACCTAAACATATTGATGAGGTTGACCGCACCAACAATATGATGCATCAACATCGTCATGTCACGAGGAAAATTCCTCCACATATTAGAGAGAACCCCTAATAATAATATGTCTATAGGGGGTACAAGTACCACCTCATGACTATTCATGACATAACATAGCTCATCTTCCACCTCTAGTTGGACTCTCAAATATAGCCTACATGGCATGTGTGGTCTCTATACTACTGGATGATACTCCTTTGCCTCCTCCATCACCTCATCCTCATGTTGGGGAGGCACATCCCCAACAGATGTGCTAATATCTGCAAAACAATAGATATCAATTATAATACATTTTGAAACAAAATGTTATAATAAATTACATTTGTATTGAATAAGAACATAAAAATATGAAAATAGATTCATAAAAACATAACGATAATATTACCTCTTCCATCTATTGGCTCCTCTGTTGTAAATAAGATGTTTCGAAATCCTATACTATCTATCCTCGCATACAAGTAATATACAATATTGAGGAAGTTATCATCCTCTCTAGACAATAAATCAATAACTGACCTTCCCAACGGAGTAATGAGATACTCAGACTGGCCCCTCTTGGGTATCAACTACCCCGACATCCACATATGTGCATCAAACATAGGCCTAGAAGGAAAGAGGGGTATCCATGTCTGAGTGGCATGAGCCCTCCAAGAAATAGTGTATACAACTTAGACGTGAATAGGAAGAATCTTGTCCCAGAAAAAACAAAGTGGCAGCGATCTAATGCATGACAAAAGTGTCTCAAAAAAACATCCCCCCACCTAGTCAATCGGGGCTCCTGCAATAAATTGTCTACATAATACAACATATGGAAACTAATGTGCTACCCATCATAGTTATATCATGACAGTGATGAGAGCATATAAAATAGGCAAATGATATCCTCTCTCTCAAATGCACCTATCCGAAGTCAACCAACTTTAACCTAGAACTCTAAAGTTGAAGTGATATCCAAACTAACATATCTCTTCACATATGTCAGTTAGGTCTCTCCTGCAGCAGTGTGTGGTAGCGTAGGAAAATGGGGAAAACACGCTCCCCTCCTAGAAAACCCAATGCTAAAATATGCATCCTCTTCTGTGGGATGGTACCACATATCCAGAATGACCCTAAAACCATGTCTCCCATGATTCCTTCGACATGTCAATTGTTGTAACAATGTAGATTTCCTCCTGAGGCATCTTCCCATTTGATAAAACTTCAAGAGGAAAATTTACATCAAAATTTCATGAGTATGTTGTGAAATTGGGTGAGGGTAAGCTTCCCTATCCCTCTCCTTGTCCTCACACTCACGTACAAAAGTATATGTCTCGACCGGCCATCACCCACATCCTCCTGCTCTCATCGTCGTCGTCTTTGATTCACATACAAATATTTTTAGGAATATATATAAATATAAAATAGATTGAAAATATAAAACCAATACATAAATAAATGACGTGTATTTTAAAAAATCCAAAATTAATTTTTTTTGCAAAGAAATCTATAAAATAAATCGGTGCACCCCCAACATTTTATATGCCTCGTGGTCGGTGCGCTATAGTAGAACAAAAACACTCCTAAGTGGTGTCACAACCCCACTACGGCATAATAATTTTTTTTCCTTTTCTCGAGGGACAAAATCCATGAAATCCTACGGGGCTTAGTACATGCTAGCTCTTCCTTTTTCCCACCTCCGTGTGATTGTTGATCATGATCACAGGCTAAACAACTAGGCGCCTTTTCACATTTCTTGACTCAGCGGTATAAGCGAGTCGAGTCTTTCGACTCTACAAACCCAAAAATGTCGAAATGTCGAAGAGGCTTTGATCAACAATTAGCCCCCCTGGGGTATGCCTTGGTCCATATGACCACTTCTCATACGACCACAGTCTTATTCCCTTCGGGACTTATCAATAAAAGAGCCCGACCTCTTGTCAACAGGACTCCCAAATTCCCTTTCCGATTTCCCAAAATGGCCTTTGTCACATTAGCCCTCCTAGCTATGCCCTGATCCAGGTGACCATTCCTCATAAAACCTCCGTCCTATTTCTTTCAGGATTTATGAATATGAGAGACTGACCTCTTGTCATCGAGACTCCCAAATTCTCGATTTTCGATTTACCAAAATGGCCTTTATCACATTATCTCTCCTGTCTATGCACTGATCCAGGTGACCATTCCTCATAAGACCTCCATCCTATTTCTTTCGGGATTTATGAATACGAGAGCCCGACTTCTTGTCAACGAGACTCCCAAATTCCCAATTTGCGAAATCACGATCGACTCTTCCTTTCAGGACTCTCCCAAAGTCCTAGATTACTGCCACGTGTCCTCCATGGATGGACGGTCCAGATTGTTTCGTGATTTCGCTACTTGCGACCCCCAGTGACACAAATCCTCTATCAATTCGAATCCTCGGTATTCTAAATACCGATGGACTCTCGATCTCTGCCACGTGTCCTCCATGGATGGACGGTCCATATTGTTTCGCGATTTTGTGACTTGTGACCCCCAGTGACACAAATCCTCTGTCAATTAGAATCTCCGGTATCTGAAATACCAATGGACTCTCGATCTCTGCCACGTGTCCTCCACGGATGGACGGTCCAGATTATTTCGGGACTTCGCCAAGTGTGAGGTCAAAATGCTCACCTTCCTTTTTTGTTTCTCGATGTCTGAATCCCCGAAATGGGTGATCTCGCGACACGTGGCCTCACTAAATAGGATAATCCAGATCTATTTCGGGATTTCCACCATGGAGTGTCCCGATATCTCGTCATCAGGACTTCTTAAATCCCGAAGTTTGAAGCCCCAATATCAACTCCTCTTTCGGGACTTTCACCTCTATTCACGAGGGCTTAACCCTCATGCATCTCCTGACAGATCCAACGACTGTTGGGTTTTCTAACTAAGATCTGACGGTTCATATCTATCCCGCGTTGTGCACTCTCTCACTGCTCCTTGGACGTGGAAAAACCAACGGTCCAGATACTCCCATGGACCTTGGGGATCTACGGTCCCGATTTCTTCGCTACTCACGAAGATAAAGGAAAAGGGTTAAGGAATTTAATGCCCTCATTTCTTCCTCTAATCCAACGGTCGTGAATGACCACAGATCTTCTAACAGGATCTCGTCCATCGATCGATACTTATCACCTCATGCATATACTGACAAATCCAATGGTTTTCAGGTTTTCTAACTAAGATATGACGGTTCATATCTATCCCACGCTATGCACTCTCTCACCGCTCCCTGGACGTGGAAAATCTGACGGTCCAGATATTCCCATGGACCTTGGGGATATATGGTCCTGATTTCTTCGCTACTCACGAAGATAGAGGAAAAGGGTTAAGGAATTTAACGCCCTTGTTTCTTCCTCCAATATGTCAATCCATTCTTATCCCTACGTGGCTATTTTGGGATTTTGAGAAGCCCATTCTTCCTCGTACAGGATTACTAAGACTTGCGCCTTCAAATCCTTTTTCAGGCTCTTGGTAAGTTTTCCAAGAGAGGGTATCTATGTGGAGAGATTTATTCTGGGTATTCCTGGAGATGAATAAGGGCATAGATTTCCCAAAAGCAGAATTGAAGTCCAAATTAGATCGGTATACATATATATAAATCTATCTATAAACATAAGCCATGCGGATCTATTCCGGGTATTCCTGGAAACGAATAAGGGCATAGATTTCCCAAAAGGAGTCTTGAAGTCTGAATTAGATCGATATACATATATATAATATATCTATAAACATAATCCATACATGGTCCTTCCAATAAAATCATGCAACCACCATTTATGATCAGAACACCACACAGACAATCTTATACTCAAAACATTCATAACCTGCACAGACTATGAGCATACATGTCAACATATAAATTTCAAGATGCAAGATGTAAAACACTTATCAGAAATAACACTCGATGTGATTGCAACTGCTGAGAGGGGTGCTTGTTTCCACCCAACCATAGGCTCAGCGACTTCCAACGGATTTACCACTAGCCAACCCCGAGCTGAGACCACGATGTTGCGAGACTGAGTCTCTATTTTCCAGTGATCGAGAACGAAGGTTACTCTCCTTCTTCTCCACTATCACTCACTCTGTATTTTTCCAGAGTTCTCTTCCTTCTTCTCTTCCCCTCGCATCTGCCCCTTGATCACCCACTCTTCCTGCCTTTTCTCCTTTTGGTGAGGTTGTGTGTGGCACGATTTTCCTCGTGGTGGTCAGGTATGAGGACTCTACGGATGGGTGGTTCACCCCCATCTCTCATTACTCATGAGGAGCCATTTACCTACCAACCTGGCGAGTCATTTAATTCGGGGCTAGTGAGTTGCTCTTGGTTCTCCGGGCTAGTGAAGTCCAAATACGGTATTGGTTTCGGTGGAAGTTAACGCCACCTTTCCAGATTCCTTCCACCACCTTTCTCCAGCCATCGTGGTCTCTTTTTCAGCACATCCCCTCTCAGTAGTCCTGCAATATATATATTCATAATATTATTCACATCCATTGACCTTTTTCACAAGGTCCATTCACATCACACATTCACATTTCTGAGTTTGACACAATACTTGGCCAGTATAGTTATTTTTACAGACTGGGGAAAACAGGGTGTTACAATTCCCTCCCCCTTAAAGGAACATCGTCCTCGATGTTCTATCTATCAACTTGACATGCATGTATAGGTGTAAACAAAATCGGATATGCCCGTTTAATGGCATCCTCCATTTCCCATGTAGCCTCATCTGGGCCAAAATGTTTCCACTGCACCTTGACCTGTGCAATGGTTTGGTTCCAGAGCTGAGTTTCCTTTCTGTCCAATATGCATTGAGGTTCTGGTAGAAATTCTCCCTCCGGTTCCACCTGAATCACAGACCAATCAATTATATGGTTAACATCATGTACATATTTCTTCAATAATGAGACATGAAAAACATTATGTGCTTTGACTGTGGGAGGAAGTGCTAGCCTATAGGCTATAGGTCCCACTCTATCTAGAACCTCAAAAGGTCCACAATACCGAGGTGCCAACTTGGCACAAGCTCCCATTTTTAGAGAACTCTTCCTGGGTCTAACTCTGAGATATACATGGTCTCCTGTTTTGAACTCTCTTGGAGTTCTCTTTTGGTCGGCATAACTTTTCTATCGATTCTGAGCAACCTTCAGGTTATGTTTTATCTGAGTCACTTGCTATTCCATTTCTTTCAACATGTCGGGTCCAAAAGAAATTCTATTTACGGGATTACTCTAGCTGACTGGAGTGTTACACGGTCTACCATAGAGGACTTCGAAGGGACTCATCTTTAAGGCTTGGTAGTCGTTGTTGTAGGCGAATTCTACCAGTGGCAGGTAGTCTTCCCACTTCTTGGGTTGATGCATTACATGCATTCTTAGCATGTCTTCAAGTACTTGGTTCAATCTTTCTAGCTGTCCATCTCTTTGAGGGTGATAGGTGGTGCTAAACAACAATTTGGTCTCTAAGCCAGCCATCAGTGATTTCCAAAAGTTAGAAGTAAATTTCATATCTCTGTCAGACACGATCTCTTTCGGCATACCATGAAGTCTAAATATCTCCTTCATGAATACCTAGGCAATATCGATTTCTTTGCAAGTGGACTTGACCGGGATAAAATGAGCATACTTGCTCAATTTATCCACCACTACCATAATGGCATCGTTCTGTTTGGTCGATGTTGGTAATCCGGTGATGAAATCCATGGAGATGGTTTCCCATTTCCATTCTAGGATTGGTAGAGGTTGTAATAATCCTACTGGGTGTCGGTGTTCTACTTTAACTTGTTGGCACTCTATGCATTTGGCCAAGTACTCGGCTACGTTTTTCTTCATTCCAGGCCAATAGAATTGTTTCCTGGTGGTTGTGATCATCTTCTGGTATCCTGGATGACTAGAATAGGGTCTTTTATGTAGTTCCTCCGGTATGAACCTCTTCAAGTCGTCACAATATGGAATATAAAATCTTCTTCTGTAAGTGAGCAGGCCTCCTTCGATCATCCGGTAGCCTTCATATTTTACTCCGACGATTTCTTGTTGTAGGTACATGGTCATGGTCTGGACGAAGGGATCTGTTTCTTGTGCATTTTTTATTCTTTCCTTGACATCTTTCTCACAGGTGCTCACCGCTACCAAGTGAATAGTTTTCATACTTCTGTTAAGGGCATTGGCCACCCTATTTTCCTTTCCTTTAATGTATTTGATTTCAAAATCAAACTCGCTAAGGAGGGCCATCCACCTAGCTTGTCTAACATTTAGATTTGGTTGATCAAACAGGTATCGCATCCACAGTGATCTGTCATAAGTACAAATTTTCTTCCCAGGAGGTAATGCCTCCACATTTTCAAGGCATGCACTATGGCAGCCATCTCTAGATCATGGGTCACATAGTTGAATTCATCCTCATTCAATTTTCGATATTCATAGAATATCACACTTCCTTCCTGCATAAGGGCTCCTCCAAGCACTTCCTTACAGGCATCTGTGCACACGAGGAAGTTATCTTATGGATCGGCGATCTTCAACATAGGTGCATGGGTCAGTAGATGTTTCAGGGTTTGAAATCTTTCTTCACATTTCTGTGTCCACAGGAATTTTGTCCCCTTCTTCTGGAGGGCAGTGATTGGATAACCAATCTTGGAGAATCCTTTTATAAATCTCCTATAGTATCATGTTAATCCCATAAAGGATCTGATGTCTGAAACATCCTTTAAGGTAGGCCATTCCATGATAGACCTGATTTTGTCAGGGTCTACCGCTACTCCTTCTTCAGAGAGAACATGGCCTAAGTAATGTATTTTCTTCTAGAAGAATTCACATTTTCTAAATTTGGCATAGAGTTGATGTTCTCTTAGCACTTGCAGCACAAGTTTAAGATGCTCTTCATGCTCTTTTTTGTTCTTGGAGTAAATTAATATATCGTTAATAAAAACAAGCACAAATTTGTCTAAGAATTTGCTGAGTACATTGTTCATCAAGCACATAAAAGTGGCAGAGGCATTAGTCAACCCAAATGGCACCACCACAAACTCATAGTGACCATACCTCGTTCGGAAGGAAATTTTATTGATGTCTTCACCCTTGATTCAGACTTGATGGTATCCTGACCTCAAATAAATCTTTGAGAAAATATATGCACCCCCCAATTGATCGAACAGGTCATCAATCCTGGGCAAGGGGTACTTGTTCTTTATGGTTACCTTATTGAGTTTCCTATAATATATACACAGTCTAAGGGTACCATCCTTCTTTTTCATGAACACGACTGGTGCTCCCCATGGAGACACACTGGATCGAATATAGCCCTTATCCATCATTTCTTTTAATTGCAACTTGAGTTCAACTAACTCGGGTGTACTCATCCGGTAGGGTGTCCTAGACATCGGCACCGCTCCTGGTGCAAGTTCTATCGAGAAATCTATGTCCCTTCTCGAAGGTAGACCCGATACCTCTTCCAGAAATACATCTTTGTATTCTCTCAAGATAGGGTGATCGTCAGGGATTGGTTTGTCACCTTCGATTGTTTTCAACACCTGTATTGCATATGGGGGACATCCCTTTCGGCAATACTTTCTCATTTTCAGAGATGATATTTGTCTCACTGAGACAGGTTTTCGAATCCCTTGAAGGGTTATCTTTTTCCCTTCTTTACTTACACATTCTAAGGTTTTATGGTAACAGTCCAATCTGGGTTTATGGGCGGCTAGACAGTCCATACCAATCAACAGATCATATGATCCCAGGGGTAATAAGTTAAGGGTTGTTTGGGTGGGAAATCTACCCAACATCAATTGGCAGGCTGGTATAACCTATGCTACCCTTCTTCTGGTGCCAGTGGMTAACTGTACCAACCATGGCTTGGTATGTTTTTGTGGCTGTAGTTTACATTATCAATAGCTTTAGGGGCTATATAACTCAAATTTTAACCAGGGTCAATTAAAACAGACACTAGATGGTTGGAAATCATACCTTCTATTTCCACTACTGAAGCTTGGTGGTTGGCTTGGTTATTATCCAAGGCTGCATAAATTTGTGGCACACTCCTGGCCACATCATTGATGGTGGTAGTTTCCTAGACGTTATAAATCTTCCGACTATTTTGTTGTCGGTGTGGACAGTCTCTCGATAGATGTTCTTCCCCACAACCCTAACATTTCAAAGGTTCTCTCTTTGGGTTATCAGCCTTCACTGATATGGGTTGAGAATTTTTATTTCCGCTCAAGGAGGGAAAATTCTACTGGTGCATACTCTGGGATGGAAAGCTCATTCTTGGGTTCTTCTTATAGTTCTTAAATCCTAGGGATTTAATTCCCTTTTTCTGAAATATTGAACTATTCTTTTGTTTCCATCCTTCGCGAGGTTCTGCTCGATGCCCAAATTGTTCATAACAATAGGTTTCCTTTCGAATAGTGCCTTCTAGAGTCTTTGGCTCATCAAATTCAATTCTATTCCGATAGTCCTTAGGTAGTCAACTGATGAAGCGTTGCACCTTTTCCTTTTTTTCCTTGATATAGGGTACATACCTCAACAAATCGAGGAATTTGTTGACATATTCTTCTATAGTGAGTTGTCCCAGTTTGAGTTCATAAAACTCTTTAGTCTTTTCGTTGAAATATTTTTCCGACAGATACTTCTTTCGGAAGTATTTCTCAAACCGTTCCCAAGACAAGTCCTCTTCGTGAACCCCTTTCACATTCTTAAGGTCTTCCCACCAAATGGAAGCCTTTCCGTTCAAGTTGAAGGTAGCCACTCAGGCCTTCATATTTTCTGAGAAGTCATGGACTCTGAAATACTTCTTTAGTCCAAGCAGTCAGGCCTCTGCTTCCTCTCCCTTCTTTATTTCACCATCGAAGGAGGGTGGTTTGGATTTTCTGAATTCTTCAAATTTACGACCTTTGGAAGACTTTTGCTTCTTTTGTTTCCTTCAGGAATAGGAACTGGTTCTGCTGCTAGAAGATCCCTCTGAATCGCCAGCTTCCTGCTCAAGGGAATCATTCGACGTTTGTCCTTTACCTCTGGGGTGGAACTTTTTCGAGGTGCTCCTCTCAGTGTGGCCACCGATATGACCATGTTTTTGAGTTTCAGGTTCATGCTGCATTTGTCTTTGTAGATCAGATAAACTCTACAGTAAAACTGCATTAATTTCTATTTGCTTTTCTTGTTCTTTCATCATCCTTTCATTGCCATCCTTGCAGCTTTGTAATTCGACCATGAGACTCCTCACAGTCTCAGCTAGATCTAGAGGGGTCCCTACTACCCTCCTTTCATCAGACTCTTTGTCTTTATTGTGGGAGCCTTCCCCCACTTCATGGTGAGTCACCATACTTATGCATTGATAATTTCCCACAGTTGATCTTCCGCTTGTGTGCGAAAGGGAAAAAACGTTGGTTGTTAGTCAATATTTATATTTATTTATAACCAGTACATAATTCATATTTTCACATGTACACACACAATAGGGGTTTTTCATTATTAACTTCGTCTTTTGATTAGGAAGGTTAAGACAGGGGGTTACTCTTTTTAAGAGTGTTCCGAACAGAGATTCTGCGCAACTCGTTCATGAGCCCAAGCAGGTCGAGTGTTGTAACCATGCTTTGATACCAATTTGTCACAACCCCACTACGACATAATAATTTTTTTTGCCTTTTCTCGAGGGACAGAATCCCCTAAATCCTACGCGGCTTAGCACATGCTATATCTTCCCTTTTTCCCACCTCTGTATGATCGTTGATCATGACCATAGGCCAAACAACTAGGCGAGTTTTCGCATTTCATGACTTAGCGGTATAAGCGCGTCGAGTCTTTCGACTTTGCAAACCCTGAAATGTCGAAATGTCGAAGAGGCTTCAATCACCAATTATCCCCCTAGGGTATGCCTTGGTCCATATGACCACTTCTCATAAGACCGCAGTCTTATTCCCTTCGAGACTTATCAATACGAGAGCCCGACCTCTTGTCAACGGGACTCCCGAATTCCTGATTTTCGATTTCCCAAAATGGCTTTTGTCACATTAGCCCTCCTGGCTATTCCCTGATCCAGGTGACCATTCCTCATAAGACCTTCATCCTATTTCTTTCATGATTTATGAATACAAGAGCCCGACCTCTTTTTATCGGGACTCCCGAATTCCCGATTTTCAATTTCCCAAAATGGCCTTTGTCACAATAGCCCTCCTGGTTATTCCCTGATCCAGGTGACCATTCCTCATAAGACCTCCGTCCTATTTCTTTCAGGATTTATGAATACGAGAGCCCGACCTCTTGTCAACGAGACTTCGAATTCCCGATTTGTGAAATCCCGAGGGAATCTTCCTTTTGGGACTCTCCCGAAGTCTTGGATTACTACAACGTGTCCTCCACGGATGGACGGTCCAGATTGTTTCATGATTTGCAACCCCCAGTGACACAAATCCTCTATCAATTCGAATCCCCGGTATCCGAAATACCGATGGACTCTCAATCTCTGCCACGTGTCCTCCACAGATGGACGGTCCAGATCGTTTTACGATTTCATGACTTGCAACCCCCAGTGACACAAATCCTCTGTCAGTTCAAATCCCCAGTATCTAAAATACCAATGAAATCTTGATTTCTTCCATGTGTCCTCCACGGATGGACAGTCCAGATTGTTTCGGGACTTCGCCAAGTGAGAGGTCAAAATGCTCACCTTCCTCTTTTGTTTCTCGATGTCTAAATCCCTGAAATGGGTGATCTCACGACATGTGGCCTCCCTAAATCATATGATCCAGATCTATTTTGGTATTTCCACCATGGAGTGTCCCGATCTCTCGTCATCAGGACTTCAGAAATCCTGAAGTCCGAAGCCCCGATATAAACTCCTCTTTCCGGACTTTTTCCTCTGTTCATGAGGGCTTAAACCTCATGCATCTCCTGACAGATCCAATGGCTGTCGGGTTTTCTAACTAAGATCTGACGGTTCAGATCTGTCCCACATTGTGCACTCTCCCGCTACTCCTTGGACGTGGAAAAACCAACGGTCCAGATACTCCCACGGACCTTGGGGATCTACGGTCCCGATTTCTTCGCTACTCACGAAGATAAAGGAAAAGGGTTAAGGAATTTAATGCCCTTGTTTCTTCCTCCAATCTAACGGTCATGAATGACCACAGATCTTCCAATAGGATCTCGTCCGTCGATTGATACTTATCATCTCATGCATCTCCTGACAGATCCAATGGCTGTCAGGTTTTCTAACTAAGATCTGACAATTCATATCTATCCCGCGTTGTGCACTCTCCCACCGCTCCCTAGACATGGAAAAACCAACGATCCAGATACTCCCATGGACCTTGGGGATCTATGGTCCTGATTTCTTCACTACTCACGAAGATAGAGGAAAAGGGTTAAGGCATTTAACGCCCTTGTTTCTTCCTCCAATCTAACAATTGTGAATGGCCGCAGATATTCCGAAAGGATCTCGTCCATCAATCGATTCCTATCCCTACGTGGCTATTTCGGGATTTTGAGAGGCCCATTCTTCCTCGTACAGGATTACTAAGACTTGTGCTTTCAAATCCTTTTTCAGGTTTTTGGTAAGTTTTTCAAGAGAGGGTATCTCTGTGGAGAGATTTATTCTGGGTATTCCTGGAGACAAATAAGGGCATAGATTTCATGAAAGAAGACTTGAACTCCAAATTAGATCGGTATACATATGTATAAATCTATCTATAAACATAATCCGTGCGGATCTATTCCAGGTATTCCTGGAAACGAATAAGGGCATAGATTTCCCGAAAGCAGTCTTGAAGTCTGAATTAGATCGATATACATATATATAATCTATCTATAAACATAATCCATACATGATCCTTCCAATAAAATCATGAAACCACCATTTCTGATCAAAACACCACACAAACAATCTTATACTCAAACCATTTATAACCTGCACAGACTATGAGCATACATGTCAACATATAAATTTCAAGATGTAAGATGTAAAACACTTATCAGAAATAACACCCGATGTGATTGCAACTGCTGAGAGGGGTGCTCGTTTCCACCCAAACGTAGGCTCAATTACTCCCAACGGATTTACCACTAGCCACCCCCGAGCTAAGACCACGATGCTGCGAGACTGAGTCTCTATTTGCCAGTGACCGAGAATGAAGGTTACTCTCCTTCTTCTCCGCTATCACTCACTCTATATTTTTCCAGAGTTCTCTTCCTTCTTCTCTTCCCCTCGCATCTGCCCCTTGATCTCCCACTCTTCCTGCCTTTTCTCCTTTTGGCGAGGTTACATGTGGCACGATTTTCCTCATGGTGGTCAAGTCTGAGGACTCTACGGATGGGTGGTTCACCCCCATCCCTCATTACTCATGAGGAGCCATTTACATACCAACCTGGAGAGTCATTTAATTCGGGTCCAGCGAGTCGCTCTTGGTTCTCCGGGCCAGTAAAGTCCAAATACGGTATTGGTTTCGGTGGAAGTTAACGTCGCCTTTCCAGGTGCCTTCCACCACCTTTCTCCAGCCATCGTAGTCTCTTTTTCAGCACATCCCCTCTCAGTAGTCCTGCAATATATATATTCATAATGTTATTCACATCCATTGACCTTTTTCACGAGGTCCATTCACATCACACATTCACATTTATGAGTTTTCCACAATACTTGGCCAGTATAGTTATTTTTACAAACAGGGGGAAACAGGGTGTTACAAGTGGTGCATCCCATAGTACTATCTACACCAACTAAGTCATTTTCTCAGTAATGATTCATCTCGTTAAAAAATATGCACTACAATGCTAAAATTTATATCGCACAAATCCACGATGCCCTTTATTAAACCAAATGCACCGGTGTGCCATGCCTACTAGAGCACTGACATGTTGTCTACCAATGACATTTTATTTATGAAACTGGTTCATTTGGTGTATTGATGGGCACCACTAATCTAAACTTTGATTTCACAATTGAAGTGATGCAACGGGTTACTATTAACATATTGGCACTACTGTGATAGTGGAGCATCAACATTTTGTACATCGGTGCATTGTAAAGGACAAAGAACTAGGAACAATGAGTCCAATGAGATTCCCCACTATGAAAATTCAAGCAATATATGTCCTAGTTTGTTTATGTACACAAGACCGGTGCATCTGATTACAATGGTTGCACCCCTATGTTAAATTTTATAAATCGTTATGTAAGAGGTGCCCTTAGTTAAGGGAAGTGCAGCGATGGGTAATGTTCAAAAAATATGATGTTATTTATGCAGTGTGTGTATGATTTTTATAAAGTATGGCAGTGCATTTGAAAATCGACATTCTGGGGCGTTATGTTTCTTGTTTTCACTGGCGTGATTGGGTGCAATTTGTGCACCACTAGTTTAAATTTGCATACAATGTTGAGCTAGCAATGTCGTTAATGAAGTGAAATGTGTCGATGCAAATAGAATCCCATTGTGAACTAGTTTCAAGGAGTTCTAAAGGATCCAGTGCATTGCAAAGGATAGAGAAGCAAGAAAGAGGCGTTCAATGAGACACCCCGCTATGGAAATCATGCAATATATGTCCTGGTGCATTTATGTATACATTTTCATTGCATTGGATTATAATGGTTTCACTGTTATGTTAAATTTTATAAATCATTATGTTAAAGGTGTAGTTAGTTGAGTGAATTATAGTGGTGTGTAATGTTAAACAACACTGGAGTGATTTATTCATTGCATATATGTTTTGTATAAGATATGGCAGCGTGTTTGAACAGTGAAGAGCCAAGGCTTTATTTTTCCAGTACACCCTAGTGTTGTTGGGTAGAATTGGTGAAACACTAGGTTAACTTATATATATCGTTGAGATATTGATGTGGTTAATGAAGTTAAATGTGTAGGTGTGGGTCGAAGCACATTGTGCCGTAGTTTCAGGGTGTTTTGATCGATGCACGACTTTATTTATAATAATTCAACATGGTGATCTTGATGGAACTGCACTAGTGGGTGCATGTATTCGGTGCTTGGAAGCAGTTCTCACTGTGTATTTAACATAGTATGTACTACATTAGGGTAATCCAAACCGTTCAGGTGCACCATGCAAAATTGAAAAATTTGCAAACTTCAAACCAATTGTAATTTTGAGTGGATGAAAATGAAAATATGAGGGTAATAAATAATTCACCTAGTTTCTTCTGTCTAGAGGAAGCATGGTTGCACCGTTGAGATTAAATGAAAATTTGTGGTAATTTCCAAAATTTTGAAATGTGTGGAATCCAATAATGGTGTTATCCAAGTTGGTGTAGAGAATAGGAAATGAGGAATCTTAGGAAAAAGGTGATCATCATTTTTTGCTTGAGAGTTTGAAAGAATGACATGCACTATAACAATGAAAATCAATTTGGTAATTTTTTTATTTACCCTAACTCAGTGCACATTTAGATAGGTAGGCGCGTGAGTGGGTGATGTTCAACAACATCGGTGTGATTTATTTGGTGCATATAATTTTATTATAAAATATGGCAGTGCATTTAAACATTGAATCTTTGGGGTGTTATGTTTAGGGTATACCCCAAGGTGATTTGTTAAACATCGTGCACCACTAGGTTAATTTTATAAATCATTGAGATAGAGGTGCAATTGATGAAGTGTAACACATGGGCTCGGTTAAAAGCTCATTTAGCATCAGTGTCAGGATGGTCCAAAGGATGCACCATTTTGATTTTTGGTAATTTATTGTGGTGAGCTAGATTGAATGACACCAGTGCAGACATATATAAATGCACTGATGAAGGTGATCATTGTGGCATTATGTTTCTGGTATGCGCCAAAGTGATTAATTAAACTCGGTGCACCACTAGGTTAAATGAAGTGTAATGCACTGATGTGGATATAATCCCATCTTGCACTAGTGTAGGGGAGTTCCGAAGGAGACACCACTTTGTTTTTTGGTAATTTTTCACGGTGTGCTAGCTTGAAAGGCATTGGTGCAGCCATATATTGACTCACCGTCAATGGTGCTCACTGTTTATTTAACATAGTATGTACCACTTCAAGCTGAGATGAACCATTTAGGTGCACCATGCAAAATTTAAAAACAAAATAGAAAAAAATGCCCAATTTCAATCTAAACTGTAGTTTTCATTGGATAAAAATGTAAATAGGAAGGAAATAAATAGTTTGTTTTCTTTGTTCTATCCTGAGGATGCATGTTTTCACTGTTGAGAGGAAATGAAATCTTTTGGTAATTTTCAAAATTTGGAAATGTGTGGAATCCAACAATGGAGCTATCTAAGTTAGCGTAGAGTAGCAGAAACAAGGCGTCTTAGGAAAAAAGGTGAGCATGAATTCTTTCTTGAGAGTTTGAAAGCACAGGATGCATTATAACAATGAAAATCAGTTTGGTGATTTTTTTTATTTAACCTACCTCAATGTGCTTTTCGATAGGTAGGTGCACTGATGGGTTATGCTCAATGGCACTGGTGTGATTTGTTTGGTGCATGCAATTTTATTATAAAGTATGGTGGTGCTACGAGAAAATGGACACACTGGGGCAACATTATTCATGAAAGTGTCGGTGCATCTATATGCTAACAATGCATCGATTAAAAAAGATCTCCACAAAAATATCTCACCACGCACCTCTGCTATGAATAGTGACGTGGCATTTGAACATGTAAGCTCTAGTGTGGTTTTTTTTATAGTGCATTAGTGCATCTATTCCATAAAGGTGCATCGACAAAAAACCTCTGCAAAATCCTCTAGCCTCCCACCTCTGTTATTTATAGCTAAGGGAAGAATTTTTTGGGGAGGTTCCGTAAAACCCCCTCTAGAAGGTGTTCTCCTTGTAGTGTGGAAATATACTGGAGATGAGTTCAAATGATTGCATGCAAAGTTTGAGACTTAGATGGATTTCAGAATTAAATGAAAGGACTCAAACCTGTATCACAACGAATGTATTGCAAGTTTGTGGAGCTGCTAATGGTGGTTGAGGGGAGTTCATGTAGAGATTTGATTGCTTGGGAAAGTGGAGATCCAAGACATAAGGCTTAGAACATGGTTTCAATGAACGATGTCATTGGAAAGGTATGATTGGTTTTGAGTTCTTGCATTATTAAGTGTTGCAGTGATTCATTTTAAAGGAAGTTGGATGGCTTGGTGGTTCAAGTGCATTTTGTTTCAATGGTGAAAACCGACAGACTTGAGGATGACTTAGGTGGCGCATATTCAAAGAAGTATCTTATAATTTTGGGATTCCTTGGTTGGGAGAACATGTAGAGAGCTTGGTATGAAATTCTTAGAAAATTTTTGTGGTGAACTTAGGTAGATTTGGATGCAGTCTTGGAGGTGTCTTGAGGAAGCTACCTAACTCTTTGATGAGGCACATTGGACGGGTCATTGTGGTGAAGTGGAAACTAACATTTTCTTGTGTCAAGTTTGAGAGGATGGATGAAGCACCATGGTTCTTAGTTCCTTAGCCAAATTCATTGGTTCATGCGTTGAATTGAAATTCACAATGATAGTACTATAGTTTGGATGCTTGCAGGAGGTGCAAGGCAATTTCTTTCTAGGAGACAGATGGAGTCATCAAGGAAGTTTACCAAGAATTGTTGGCAGTCAATCTGAATGGCCATAACAAAGACCAAGTGACTTGGGTGGTGTTCTTTCACCTTTTGTATGGGACATTGGATGACGGAGAGCACACTTTGTTGACTTGTGGATGTTTGTGTGATGAATCAGAGATCCAACAAGGGTCATTGGTTGAGGTTGGTAGAGTATTGGTTCGAATGTGTCTAAGGAATGAAAGTTTTTTAAGGTAACTCATTATACTTGGATCACTTTAGACAGTTCATTGGAATGTTTGAGTGTAGTCGTGTTGACCACACTCATCGCATATGTTTATTTATGGAGAGGTGACTTGAAGAAAGGAGGCGAGTTGAGTACTTTCCTTCATTTGGAGGATTGTACAAATAGGAAGATTGAAGCGTGAAGAGTTTACATGGACATGGTAATTTCTCTTACTTTGGACATCATGGTTGAGGGTGAATCCTAACCATTCCAAGTCATATAGAAGTAGATACAATAGCATGGTTGGGTGATAAAATAGTGAGGCTAAAGCAGTATGGACATACATTTCTTGGTGCAAAGATTGACTAATTGTGCCATGAGGTGGAAAGTGGAGTCAAGTTTCCAAAAATGAATTTACTTTGGGGTGACTCCATAGTGCAGTAAGGCGGGGGTTTCCCTTTCTTTGGTCTAAGATAGTTATGTGTGTTATCACTGAAAAATCATCCGCAACATTGCACACAAATGGTTAAGGAAAAAAATCAATGCCAACAACAATTAGTCCACCTACAACACTAAAATTCATTTAGAAGGAAAAAAAAAACTATGTGATTGGGGTAAAAATCCAGAGTGTGCAAAATCACCAAAGGGAGCATGAGCAGAGTGCACATGCCACACAGGCCTCGGTGTGCACTATGTGAAAAATGTGGGACTTTGTACGAGAAAAGTCATGCACTTCTATGAGCAATGCCTTTATGGATCTTTTTGACCCCTCAACCACTTCTGGTCCGATACCCAACACGATTTGACACTCATATCTGAGAAAAATCTAACTTGGGGGCTAGTCAAGGGCTAGAGGGTGCCCTAAATGGCCCCTTGTTCACACTACAAACCAATTACATTTTTCCATGTATGAATTTTATAAATAAGAGCCATGGGTGTGATAAGAAACCAATATCTTCAAGGTATTGTTATGCTGCAAGAATTATTCCTTGAGAATCCTCTTTTCTCTTTGAAGCCTTCAAGCACCATTGCATTATGCCATTCCACTCACCTCTTCAGGGAATAGGAATTGTTTTTCTTCATTTGTCATTTCTTCAATTGTAAGGAGTGAAGCGATCTCAATTAGGGAACTCAAGATCCCTCCCAAGGAGAAAGAGGGTACTCATAAATCCCTGACTTTCTCTACGGTGTTTTTCCTACTAATCTATTGATCCATTGATAGCATTATGTTGGTCATTGTTTGATTTTCGTGGTTCTAAGTTTTGCAAGATTTCTAACATTTATTTCTTATTTATTTTAGTTTATTTCTTTTTTTTCATATGTGTTTGGATTATCTAACCCACTCACAAACTTATGTCTTGTTTAGTAGGCTCATTTGAACATGCAAGTGTTGTTGTTTTTCTCACCCAAGTGAAAAAACCAACACAAAAGATCGGCGACCGTATTGGGGATCGGTATCAAATTCCTCCCTATTTGATCTTTGAGAGCACTTCATTTTGATTGTTTTGTCTTGTAGCTACCAAAACCGGCCTATACCAACCTGCCAAAGTCAAAATTTGGAGTTGAGGAAGGAGTATTTCACTTGGAAATGTATCCCCGGATGCGTGACAAGAAGTGTGTAGATTTTGTTGCCCACGGATGCGCACTCTGCACACTCTGTGCACCATAGACTTCATTACTCTGTGAATTCTATGCACTATGCACCCTCTGCGTGCCTGTCGGAACTTTAACCTGTGCATAAGTCCATTTTTTTCAAAATTGTAAGGGTTTTTATGCATGGTTTGAGGTCCCCTAGCATTTAGATTCTTATTTCTCTACACTTTGTAAGGAAACTACACTCCACTTAGAGTCATTTTCCATATGAAAGGTTAGCTAACATAGGCACTTAGGGGTTAAAAAGATTCACTATTCTCCTCTTTTTCTTAGTTTCCACATGGATGGCTCATTTGGCTTGTAAAATTTTAAGTTGAATTTATTGCTTTCATACACAAATCATTTAAAGTGGGACTAGAAACCAATTTTGACCCTCAAGTATGCTCTTCCCTCGCACCCTATTATGATCTGGGGAATCTGAAAGGGGGTTGAGAGGAAGTTTTGTCTCCCTTAAACAAAAATCTTTAGGAGAGAAAAAAGTCCCCCTAGGGTTCCTCTTTAGTTTTTGAAATCATATTAAAAGTTTTATAAGGGCCCATACATGCCCACATGTTGCAAACTTAGGATAATTTCTAAAATGCTTTCTTAGTTCACATCACAATCTAGGGAAGTTTAAAGATCAAAGTAACAGGCCCATACATGCCCATATGTTTTCAATCTAGGATAGTTTCATAGCTTTCTTAGTGTAAACAACATTTAGGGATCTTAAAGGATTTGTAAGGACCCATATGTCCACATTACTAGTTCTTTAGGGATTTAAATATTCTTCAAGGTTGTACCAAAGACACATAGTAAGCTAGGTAAAGAAGATTTGCAAGGACCATAGGAATTCCACATGTTGCAATCTCACACTTAAGTACTTATTAAAATATTTTCACACTTGTCACTTTCTTTCACACAAAGCCACTCCTCACACACATAATTTCTATTAGAATAGTGGAGGTCAAAATAGGATTTCTCCAAAGGAATTCTGAAAGATGTGACTACTTCTTTAGAAATTATCCACACCCATTTAATTCCAACAAGATTGTTCCACACCCCTAATCTCTCAGCCCACCACATATAAACAATTTCTAATAATGCACTAAATTTTCCTCCACAGGAGGTGCCAAAAGATTTTTTTTAGTCTAGGTAAGATCTCGGGGGTAGGCATCCAAATAACCCCCCGTTATCAGGATCTCACATTTTCAAACAATAGAAGTTGAGAAATAGAGAACTTTATAATCCTCCAAGTCAAGTGTTCCTACACCATAAGGAAGGGAGATACCTGTGAAGGGTCGAAGGCCGAGGTCCGGTTTTTAGGCATCCATCCTGTGACCCATTTCTGAGGCCAAAAATCTAAATGTTGCAATTTGACAGAGGTACCTAGTGGCCAAAAAATAGGATATCCACCTAGGTGGTGATTGTGGGCTCCAATCTCACCTTCATCATATTTTGTGTGGCTATTGGGAAAAATGCTAGCTCTTTCGGGATATGCACCCTCTACCCCTCATTATAATTGATTACTTCAGCCTTCACTAGTTCCTCTTCTGATGGCTTCAGATCCCACGGTTGAGTGTTATTGGAAGGCCCAGTGCTATATGAGAGGAAGGACGATACGTCTTTTATCACATGAGCATTTATTTTTATTTTTCCCCCATGTGTATAAAATACACATATCCACATGCTTGTTTATTTACAGTTTATTTCTGTATGATATCCATTTGATTACATGCAATTGTGAGTTATAATATTTTGTGAAGGTCAAAAAAATACAAATCTAGTGTTCATTTATTTCTCTCTTATCACCATTTGCACACATTTACTTTTCTATTCGGAAACCATAGGGGACCCATAGAATCCTCATCGTTCCAGACGCTTGTAGAATGTCCCTCCTGTTAGCACTCTGTAATTTCTCAATTTGAAGGAGAAATTGCTAGAGGTTGTAACATCCCGCTCTGGCGCACTGAGAACACTTATTATTTGAGGACACTTGCTCGCAAGTGATCTGGACCCTTTTTGATGTTAGACCTTTTATATATGATTATAATGTGATTGACAGATGACATGATGTGTTACTATTTGATGTGGATGGGTGTTATTGACTCAGTTTTATTGAGTGTGCAGGGTTTTTGACCTTGAGGATGCAGAGGCATCGGTAGAACCCCCTTGGACTCCGGACTGAGTCAGGGAGTGTGCTTTTGGGTTGATATGTTTATTAGGATGTTTCATTTGATTGATGATTTGATGCCGACATTTCTGACATGATTATTGGTGATGCAGGCTGACGATAGCTTGCCGACTTGACTCACATATGGATTAAAGGGGCCACACACAATTGCAGAGAGGTTGAGGGAGAGGGGTGGACAGCAGCCCTGCCACTGCCTGCTAGCACTCCCG
>ML785258.1:798069-813197 GCA_009831015.1 Picea engelmannii
ATATGGGCTTAGATGAACATGGAGGCAGGATAAAACAATGAGATTCAGGACAGATTCAAAGGATGTAAGGGTTTGAGCGACTGAGGGCATATTTAACACAACCACAAACCAACAATCAACCGATTCACTATATGGGAAGGCTTGTGACCATTTTTTTGCGATCGATTGAATTGTATAGGCACGATCTATGGTTATGATTGCTTGATTTGGAAAATGGATAAATGAATCATAATCCCTTCTAAAAATCGAACGAATGATAACCAAAAGAGGTTTTGGCAGCATAACAACAAATCATGATTTGTGTACAACCGTCGATATGAGAGTGACAAGACCCTTTTTAAAACCTGGCAGCATTCATTACTTTTGGAAACTTATGATATGCATGAATAATCTGTTTAGATACCAAAAGTTTTAACTTTCGGTAGCTAACGACTATATGATTTTGAATTTTAGCTACCAAAAATCAAACTTTCTGCCACAATCAAAATGTGAACCAAATTCATGAAATCCTCGATTATGCCACTCTAAATCTTTCAACAAACTTATGTGGATGCATCATAATTAAAAATTACCATGTGAAAACATTGGATATACCTGGATATATGTTTGAACCATTGGATATACCAATGGACCATTACCCCTAAGTACTTTACCATGAAAGAATCTTCAACCTGATCAGAAAAATTCCAAAATAGATGATTGGAAAACATATGACTATATTATAGGACCCTAACATAGGCTCCAATTGGGGATGACAGCTTCTGAGGATGTGTCAATAATATCATATCTCTGGATTTGTAAATTAGTGCCTTATCCATTGTACTGATCCCATGACCCATATCTTGATCTGTCTTGAAACTCTATGATTGAAAACCAGTTGATCATCCATTCTGACTTTGACTGAATTTTGAAGTGAAACAGAAATAAAATAGACCACATGCTTTCCCATCAAGCTTATTTTTTTACTGAAAATATGATAATTTGAAAGGATGTTTATCTAGTAAACTTATTTATTCACATGTAATCCTATTCTAACCATTAGAATGCTTCACCTTAATCAATATGGAATATCCAATATAACCAACCAAATATTGGATCTTGTACCTTAGCTCTTTCACTATTTTTTACCAAACTCAGAACTGAATCTGTTAAGGGTACTTGAAAATGATTGTGAGCCTGGTCTTCATCATAGGGAGCTTGGTAAACCTGCAAAACAACAGAAATTCTGGAAATGGATTGTTGCTATGTGATGAAAAAATTATCCATATAGATATATATAGGATCAATACAGACTTGACCTATTTCTTGGTATTCCAATTTAACCAACTCAACTTCATGATTTGAGGCGGTATTTATGCTATTTACATCCTCATGTACTTCTTGACATGGATGCAACTTTTATGATGGGCTTTGAAATGATACTTTTATTAAACACAATGATGAAGTTGATTGTCTGATCATATCAAAATCATAAATGTTTTTCATCCTATGACTAGCAAATGAAACACGACTCTGTCTTCATATGTCAACCAATACCTCTTCTATTGGATCTTGTAGCAAACGAGGTAGTTGTTGCATTGGATCTAGTGAAACTTTATAATATTTCTTGTATTCATCATTCAGAATATGATCAAAATTCCCTTTCAAAATCTGAAATGAACTAGAGCATAATGGTATAGAATCAAAATGGATCAATTCATCATATGTTACCGAATCTGAGATCGCATCTAAGATTTGACATTCAAGATGACTCAAGGGATGCACCTCTAGATCTAAAATAGGTTCTTTATCATCCATGATTTCCTCATCTGATTGGTAAGATATTTCTCCATTCATACTATTGAAAAATTGCTTATAATTTTCTCTCAAAAATGAGGCAAAACACAGAGGTAGGCATTTTGCACTTACTTGAAAATTTTTTGCATTTTCCTCTTTGCAATTTTGCTTAGTATGCATATTTTGATTGCCATTTTTGTATTGTGATAACTAGGCTTATTTTACCCATGAATATAGTGTAAGTTGGTTTGAACAATCAGCCTCAATCTCGACCATATAATCATCATCCTGATGATCATATCCGGGTAGATCATCTATATATCCAAGGTCATCAAACATGCACATCATCTCAGAAGAATGTTCCACCACCATCTGATTTTGAACTTCATCTTTGGCTATGTTGTGAATTGAGTACATGAAATAATCATTTGTTGGATTTGGATACCAAGGTTGAGGTGTGAAATGCCCGAGGCTGAGGTAAGAGACTAAGGGCCTCTAAGGAATAAGCATGTTGCCTTATTGTGCGCCCTTTAGAATATTTGTGAGTGATTGTCTTAGTATTCCCTCACGGGATCGTGGATCTATCGAACTAGGTAATCGTTAACCTACCATTTGAGCCACGGCGAGAGTTCTAGTAGGTTATGGTAGGGATGCTTCCACACCTCTCCCTCAATATTTGGTTGTTGCGCATGGCCCCTTTACTCCTTATGTGAGTCTAATTATCAAGAACTCATCAACATGCATCCATCAACGAAACCTTTCAATGATCCATAAACCACATCATAATATCCCCAATCATATGTCACATATGAATAACTGAAATATCCAAACCAACACAATCCACTCCCTGACTCGATCTGGAGTCCAAGGTGGCCATTGATGCCATCGACATCCTCAATCTGTCAAGTGTCTTGAACACTCAGGAGAAACCCATTAATAGCATTTGTTTATAAATAGATATCAAATAACATTTTTGACGATTAAAAATGCAACAATGAATTCCGCCCGCAAAGGATTTCTAAAGTGATATTATTTAATTATGATAATAATATAATACTAGTAGGTGGGACCCCCTTGTAGACTAGAGGTGCAAAGATATACATGCTATGCTTATATGTTGTTGTTGTTATGATGTTGCCTACACAATCCTAGGCATTTGATGATGTAGTCTTGGTTTCATTTGATGTGATAAATGGGTGGTTGATGCATTATTGTTAAATGTTGTTGGTATTTATTTACGACACAGAACAGTTCCATGGGTATGAGGATCATGTTGTTTATAGGTTTTATGTTATAACCTTGATTACTAATTCATATATTGATTACTAATCCATATATGATTTATGCAAAGGATAATTAAATGGGAGCTATCTTGAAACAAAAAGAAAGGAACTATGTATTAATCCTAAGGTCATGGTAAAAGACTACATATAAACTTCAAATGAATGTATAAATGGATACAAATGGTGGACCTAGATATTATGCTATGTGTTTTGGTTTAAGAATTATGCAATTTTTATTAAAGAGTTGAATGGAGGCACACATAGTAACGTTGATATGTGATTATAGTATGGAGTTATGGAAATAGGTTAACGTATAGATATGATATATCTAGGGTGGTGCACTATGCAATTGATATGGTATTGTATCTTTACGATGGATATTGCATTGGATATGGTTTGATGTTAATGGTGGATGTTATGTTAGTGGGTTGGCTCGTACATGGAATTGAATAAGGCCAGGTAAGGAAGTGGCGTGCATTTACTGCACATCACTCCAAACCTCCCTTGAGCCTGTCACCCTAGCATTGTTGCATTGTTTCTATGTTGGTTGTGAAAGCTCCACATTTTCAGGATTAGAAGGGGAAAACTCGACCAGTTCATCATTGAAGCGATTTTATCACAAGTATGGTTCTTAGCTTTCCATCCATGATGGACTCTCTGTATTATAAATCAAATGGTATCTCAGGAATGCATGGGTTCTGTGTTTTCTTGAGTTTTTTTTTTACTGTGTGTAAATATTGTGTTCTGGGTTCTATGTGATTACTGTGAAATATTGGCATTTGCAAGTGAAGTAATGGGTGTGCATTGGTTATTTATTGGTCACCTTGGTTTTTTATGATGGTTCAATGTGAAATAATAGTGATAGTGGTGCAATGAGCTCTGTGTTCTATGGTTGAAGGGATTTAACCACCATTTTGTATTTCAGTGGTTGTCAACTCATTTCCCTCTCGGTCATTGTTGTAATATTCATCCAAGTTGCAATGCGTCAATATGCAGTGGTGTGTTTCTTTTGTCTAAGCCTCGAGCTATTGTTGATGGCTCATTATTTACTGTTATTCACTGGAATATTTTCACAAGTTCAATCTTGGTTGGCCATGAATGTTTAATATAGGCATGTGTATGTATAGAATGGATATGAGTTGTGAAGAGTTTTCACACCCACTCCTCTAACCCCTGCTATAAAGACGGTTGTTATGAGGCCTCACTGTCAATTGTTTTTGATAGTTACCGACTTCATGGGTGTTGGAAAGAGGCATTATCTCTCTATTTTTTCGAGTACCCATCATTGTTTATATTAACCCTATCTGCAAAAAAGTTTTAATGACATATTTGTGTGTCTAGATTGTTTAGCTTGAATTTATTTATTCTCCACTCGGGCATTCACTTATGATTATGTCAAGATCTTGGATTTATAAGTCGAAGGACTGTGTTTTTTAATAAAAAAAAGGGAGCATGGCTCACTCCTTTTCCTTTTTCAAGATTATATTGTGGCATGTGGTTGTTAATCAATGGTAAATGGATATGAGGATATGAAATACCATGATCTCTCTGTGTTTTTTAAAAAACAAGCAGGCTTCCATTGCCTCTCTGCATTTAATTGTTAAAGAGCCTGACTTGGACTCTAACTTGCTTCTACCTTCCTTGGGCACCTTCTGGGCTTTGTCAAGTTCTGGGTTATTAGTTTAATGATTGTGGAAGTTTAAAGAAACGGGTTCCCTCATTTAAAAACCCATCCTCTTGGTCGAATATGCATGTGTTGTTTCTGTGATGAATTCGTTTGAATAGAGAAGAAAGAAAATATATGGTTCTTGTTGCCTGAGAGTTGCCCGTCTTTTCGATTATGGTATCTTTTACTATGTTTAATCCCAGCATGATTGTGATTGCATTTAAATAAAAGAATATGCATGTGTGAATGATTGTTTCACCAATCCTGATCATGGTTCTGTCAAAGTTTAATAGAGGTCCATGTGTTTCATTTAGTTTTGTTCTCTTCATACGTCTTATGGGAATCATCGTGCAGACTATCATTTGTTTAAAAAAAAAATCTATACATTTTAATTCACACAGAGATCAAGCTCGAGGTTATGTTTTGGGGTTAACTATTGTTGTTGATTCAAGATGGTGTCAATTATATGATAGAGAGGTCTATGTATATGATTGGTTCCTCACGCATGCTCTTAAGTTTGTCCATGATTTTAAAAGAACATGTGGGTAAATAAATCGGGCCTCATTTTTTTTAAAGGACAGTGATTGTTGATTGTTATCCTAGGTCTATTATTGATTACCAAGTATAAATGTTGGACATAGATAACAAAGATTGTTGTGCATGTTTTGTTTGTTTTAAAAAGGAAAGAGATCGGCATTAGAGCATGCAATATTGTTGAATTGGAAATGTTTGCATAAGTTATAATACACAGACTGTTATAAATTGAATATTTCTGGGAAATTAAATTGTTATTGAGACAACAAGCAGTTTGTATGCAATTGAGGAATAGTGAATGTTTTGGTCTTGGAAGTGGATGATTTTTGGATTAAATTTGAAACAGAGTTATGATAGTTGATTGATTTAATTTATTTTATGAACAATATCCATCTAATTCCCTCTCATTTATCACTTTTTCGCTCATTATAAATCCCTCATGATCCCAAATTCATTTTGTATGCCCTATTCACTAAAATTAAATTAAAACTTTGTATGACAGCGATAAAAAAAATAACACAGAGATAGATGACAACTGATATGTTTTGGTATTGTTGCACAGTTAGTTGTTTAATGAATTGTCGAGCAGTAATCGTTTTCTTACTCTCAGTCACGATATCACTTTTTCTCTCAATACAATCCCCTCAGATATCCCTGAACCCTAATTCAACCCCTTCTCATTTGACAATTATTAAATAAAGTTTATGGAGTGGATTGCATGGGTCTGATGTGATTGTTGAGAAAAAATTTGTTTCATATAAGAGAATGTCATGTATGGTATGTTTAAGATCTATTTTCTAATAATTGTTTCATACAAGATGATCTTTTTCAGCAGAGGAAGTCATGGCCGAAATAATAGGGGCAGAGGAAACTATAACAGAGGGCCTAGAAGGGCCAGATTCTCAATTCATTTTGATGTCGATCCTCAAGAGTTAAACCAACTCTTTCAAGCTAGAATTTTCAATTGGATTGGACAAGGGATAGTCTAGCCTAGGTCAGAGAGGCCTCCCTTCCAGCCCTAACATGTCCCTACTATCCATGTGCCCCCTCATGTTTCTTTGCAACCTGAAGTTCTCGAGAATGACGGATGGCAGGAGATTGTTCACCCAACAGTATCCCACCAACGTGGTTGGAAAAATTTGTCTCTACCTTCTCCTTCACCTGTTAAACCAAATGTTCAGACTTCCCCTGCACACTCACTTGTATAGTCCTCCCACGCAAGAAAAATACTCAAAACGGGATCCCACCATATGCATGACAAAGGAAAATTTGTTGTTTCCCCCCCTTCTACTTCAAGTGACTCAGCCACGTCAGTATCATCCTGTATGCACTTGAGAGATGATTGTCCCCTTGTCATCAGTGAGATAAAGCCTCAAGGTTCTACACAACCTAAGGCTAATTCAGGGAAGTCAAAAGGGGATAGTAGCAACAAAGGAAAAATTACCTCTCAAAGTGGAAAACATAGTTTTTTATTATGTTTTATTATTGATTTATTGAGGACAGTGGATTGCTGAAAGTTTTGGACAACAAACTATTTTTGGATATTGTGGATATTTACATGTTTTGATATAATTTGAAATATCATTGATATTTAAATTTCAAATTATGGAAATGATTATGGGATCCACAAGGAGGGATGTGTTTGATTGATTATCTAATTATGTTTATTTTTGTTAAGAAATTAAAGGGAGTCACAAGGGGTCCCACCTACTAGTTATTATTTAATAAAAGACCCTTTATTATTATTATTATTAATAATAATTCTTCCCCTAAACTAAAAGTTAGTTGAGTTTTAGTTAACTTAACTAAATGAGGTAGTTGAACTACTTCAACTAATTTGGAATGCATAAAAGAGAAATGAGAAGGAAGAACAAGGGGAGAATAGAAGGAGAACGCATACTAAGGTTTGATTTTGAGTTTTATTGAGATAGATCATTTTTCATTCATTCTTGAATTAATTAAAAGCCTAATTCTCTTTTATGACAGCAGGGTCCTATTGTAGACAGCAAGGTTCAAAGCTAAACCATATCATTCAAATGCTTGTTTCATAGGTGTTGATCTATCTTTGATAGTCTATGTAGACTTGTCTATTTATGAATTAAATTTCATGATTGATAAAGGATATTGTGCAGAGTCAAGTGGGCAACAGTTTGTGGCAAGTTGATCCATATTTTAAAGTTCAATTTTTACTTCTTGTCAGAGTCCTTTTGTATGTTTTTCACCAGGGATATCTAAGTTTGACCTTGGTCCATGCCCCCCATAGGGATTTTGTAAAGAGAAAGATTATTTTTTATTTTTCGGAATGAAATAAAGCAATATCTATTATGTCTCATCTGTGTTAGTATGTGACTTGGTGTTTTTTCTTTTGATCTCCACATTTAATTTTCCAATCTGATATATTCAGAAAATTGTATAAAAATATTATATTTTGCAACAATATTTTATTCAAAAAATCATCTTAATCCCTTTTAATTAATACTTGTGGATTGGGAAACACTTTTTTAGGCTATAAACATAGGGTAAAATTCCTAGCTATCTTGCCTTACCCAAGCAAGATTCAAAAATGATTGAGTAAGGTAAATTCATATATTTTCCTCAACATTTATTTGGCAACCATACTGGGGAGATCTTCAATATTTCTGGTAGATTATAAGATTTATTTTCATTCGATATATTTATATTTATGATATTGATTCTTTGATTGTTTCTTTTCTTCATGATTGTACCTGTTACAAGATATCCCAATATTGAACCCGGTCTTAAAGATAAGACCATCATTGCTTTAAATCTGTTTAATACCATCTTGGAGACCACTAATACCCGGGTTGAACTTGAGTGCTCATGGGAAGCAATTGAACAAGACATAAGTGTCCAATAAAGTTGGGAATATAGGCAAAGACAACCTAGGAATCATCTTTAGCTTTATTTTTCCTACAGTTTTGATCTTATTTTCATGTCCTTAAACCCTCGTATCTCTAGGAGAAGAAGAGGTTTATCACCTGAGATTAATCCTATTGTTGAAATAGGAATAAGAAACATTGTTTTGTTAGTACAACAGAGTACTCTACGGAGAAATTTGTTTGATTCAGCTCGTTTTTTTTTCTCTCCCTTACCTATCGTTCACAAGATGGCATCTAGTGGTGGCTCTGGTGACACTAGAGGTGCTTCTTCATCTAAACCTTTAGCCTCGTCAGTTATTGGTAGCTTTTATAGTCATCAAGTCCCTATCCAATATACAACAAACCCCGCCAAAGTCATTAAAAAGTATGGGCTTTTTCAATTTGAAGGAGATGCTACAACTACTCTGTGGCATGTTTCCTCCCCTCTTAACCTAGCACTTGCTACTTGTCCACTTCCTAAATTCAAAGAGCATCTCCCTATATTTTTAGGGAATAACATGGTCACTACGAATGAACACTTGATGTCATTTTCTAATGCCTATCACAATATAGGATCCAATGACAATGACACATGTATGTGCTTATTTGTTAATTCCCTTGAAGGGAAGACTGCGGACGATTTCCTTGACCTTCCTCCTAATATTCTTTCCACTTGGGATGCGTTAATCTATTGGTTCAATTCTACCTATGGGAAATCCAAAATCCCAGCCAATAAGTTACGATAATACAATAACATTTCATATAAGGACAACGAAACTATCAAGTATTTTAACTTGTGTTTCACCAAATTATACAACCAAATCCCTGAACTCATTCTCCCTCATAACCAAGCCACTTTCATGCATTATTATAATTCTTTACCTTCCCCCTACCATCATAGGATTGAGTAAAAGTCCATTGATAACCTTGGTTCCACTCTGCATACTTGTTTAGAGTATGAAGAACAACTCGAAAGAAAATGTCTTCCTAAAGGAGACTCAGTTAAACAGACGGATATGTCTTCCCTCTTACATCTTGTACAAGACATGAATAATCAAATGATGGCGTATGAGTGGAAAGGAAATGTCCCCTCTCTTACCCCTAGGGCCTCATCTTATTCTTCACCACCCTTTAATAATCTTAGTGAAAATAACTTTCAACCTAAAGCTATCATGCCTCGTAGTTGGTGTAAATTTTGTGAGGAACACCATGAGGAAAGTACATCTGAAGTAAAGAAGAGTGTCAAAGATAAAATATTTAGTAAAATACCTGAAACTACTATTGTTTTCCTATACTTTGCAGAGACAAAGGATGTTATGATCATAAATACTAGGAATAAATCCTATTCTCCAAACTTTAAATATGATCCTCCTCGCACGTATTCAAACCCAAGCTCATATTCACCAGCTGCTATTGTTCAGGTTTATAAAGCTCCTGACAATCAAGGAACTACCTCCCCTTTTACCTCTTCCAAATACAACATTCTAAATAAATTGGCTAATATTAAAGCTGATGCTACTCTCCTAGACATGGTTGTCATCCCTGAGCAACAAAAACATCTAAAAAAATTTATGGAAGGGAAAGATTCCATTGTAGCCAACCAATTTCAAGAGGTAGATGAAGAGGCTTCAATTGTAAATAAAGTAGGTGTACATAAACTTAGGCACCCTGTAAAAAAAAACCATGTTTTTTTATTTCTGTAAATATTATGGACAAAATTGCCCATTGTTGTCTTGTTGACGGCGGTTCGAGCCCAAGTGTAATGTCGAATATTATTATGGAAGAGTTAGGATTATATTGTACAAATGAAAACTCTAGAATCGTGCTCTCTTATAATAGTTTACAAAAAATGACCATAGTTGAAATCAAGGACGTGACCTTGGTTTTCTGCGTGCATCCTAAAATAAGGACAACCCTTAATATTCAGGTAATTGATATGTCAGTGAGTAATTACTCGACCATCTTAGGAATATATTGGCAAGCTTTGATGGGTGTATACCTCTCACTCGATGGGACACACTTATCTGTTCCTCATAATGGTAAAAAAAACATAGTCCTAAGGGAGGGGAGAATTTCACCTTGCATAGAAAGCATCTTACAGCTTAATGTGAATTATATTGAGAAGGACCTAGGAGTGTATTCCATCTTCATAGATGAAGACAACACTTCCTTGGAACAAATCCACATAGAGGATGGGATATGGCATATGCACTTTGATGGTTCATGATCCAATGAAAGAAACAAAGTTGGTATTATCTTGTACTCTCATGTGGGTAAAATTCATAGTTTTTCCTGTAGGTTAGAGTTTGCTTGCACAAACAATGTCACTAAATTTGAAGCGTTACTGCTAGGCATTGAAAATGCCTATAATATAGGTTGTGGTGACCTTACAGTTTTTGGAGATTTTGAACTTGTTGTAAACCTTGTATGTAAGATATATTATCCTAGCAACAAGTTAATGAAACGTTACACCCAAACATGCCATTCCTATCAAGGAAGGCATAAAACCAGTTAGGCAAAAGCAAGACCTATTAATCTTGCACTGGAAGCAACTATTTGAAAGGATTTGGAAAAACTCTTGAAGGTTAGGATAATTTTCCATGTTAAGTATTCTGAGTGGGTTTCTAATTTGGTTCTCGTTCGGAAAGAAACAAGTCAGATTAGATTATCCATTGATTTTCTTGCATTGAATAAGGCCATTTTTAAAGACAATTTTCCTCTCCTTAATATGGAAATTATTTTGTAGCAAGTTGCAGGGTCACAGATGATGTCCTTACTTGATGATTTTTCTGGTTACAATCAAATCAAGGTGAAAAGGACAGATAAATATAAAACCACTTTTGTTACTCGTTTGGGCACTTTCACTTATGAATGTATGCCTTTTGGCTTATCTAATGCAGGTGCCACTTTTCAAAGAGCTATGCAAATAGATTTTGATTATTTGATCGATAAAATTATTCAAATTTATCTTGATGACTTAACTGTGTATTCTAAAAACCGATCAGATCATTTCTATCATCTTAAAAAGATTCTCATGTGATGCAGGAAATTTGGCATTTCTTTAAATCCTTCTAAGTCTATTTTTGGCATTACTAAGGGCAAGCTCCTTGGACACATTGTCTTGGATTTAGGAATAAGCATAGATCTCGAAAGGATTGTTTTTATCCTAAATCTTCTTGCTCCTACTTCCAAGAAGGAGGTTCAAGCCTTTCTGGGTGTTATTAACTTTGTCCGTAGGTTTGTTCCTGATTTTTCTATAATGGTCAAGACAATTCATAATATTCTTAAGAAATATCGCTCCTTTTCTTGGACAAATAACGTCGAAAATTCTTTTGTAGGGATCAATAAGGAAATCAGTGTTGCACCGGTTTTGGCAAAGCCAAATTTTGAGAAAGAATTTATGATATACACTAATGCCATAAAGGAAGCAGTTTTTGCTATCCTCCTGCAATGTGATGACCAAGGTAATGAAAAACCAGTGGCTTACATGAGTCAAATCTTGTCAGATCATGAGTTTAAATATTATTTTATTGAAAATCGTTCTTTCTCTCTTGTTAAAGTTGTTGAAAAAATTATCCACTTCATCTTAGGTAAGCATACACTGGTAAAAATCCCTTTACCTACTGTCAAGTTTTTACTCTCACAGACTTATCTTTCAGGAAAGATTTCACATTGTCTTTCCAAGATTCAGGAGCATGATATAACCATCATGACTCCTAAAACTATTAAGGGACGTGACTTATCCCTTCACTTATCTCAGTATGCTGAAATGAGTGAAGAAATTGATGAACAAGATAGCTCTCTATCAGCATTGTTTTACATTGGCAATCAAATCCTTCACGTGTCTGAACATCCTTGGTATAAATATCTGGCATATTACTTGCAAAATCAAATATGTCCAGATAACTTAGACACTCATCAAATAAGAAGGCTCTACCTTGAATCTGCTACATACGTCATTATAGGAGATTTATTGTTTAGAAGATCTGTCGATAGTATGTTACTTCATTGTGTGAACAATGAGGAAGCACAAAAATTGTTGCAAGAGATTCATGGATCTTCAAATTCTATTATTCATGTAGGAGTTTACTTTTTTGCTAAAACCACTGCTTTTAAGATTATCAAGAAAGGGTATTATTGCCCTTCAATCTTTCGTGATTCTTATAATTTTTTGAGATCTTGTGACAAGTTCCAAAAGTTCATTAGGAAAGAACGTATTTCTACTATGCCTTTATAACTTGTCCTCCCTAAATTTCCTTTTTCAAAATGGGGATTGGACTGTATTGGTCCTATTAATCCTCCATCCTCAGGAGGGCAAGTTTTTATCTTCACAACTACATACTATTTTACGAAATGGATTGAATTTGTCCCCCTTAAGCATTTGCAGGATGAGGAGGTGATTTCTTTTCTTGAAACTAATACTTTTTCCATATTTGGACTTCCTTTAGAAATTATTACAAATAATGGTCCCACCTTTATTTCTGCTAAGCTGACCCAGTTTTTAGCTAAATTGTGGGTTAAACATTTTACCTCATCATATTATTATCCCCAAGGTAATGGGAAGGTCGAGTCTACCAACATGAATCTTGTAAGAATTATCAAGAGACTCATTGAAGATAATCCTCGTCAATGGCACACTCTCCTCACTTACACCCTTTGGGCAGATTGCACTACCACCAAGGTGAACACTAGTTGCACCCCTTTACAACTTGTTTATGGTCAAGAATCCATTCTTCCTACTGAGATGGAACTTTCCTCCCTAAGGTTAATGCTACAGGTTGAAGAATTAAATTCTTCTGATGTTTCTCAAAGAATGAATGCACTTTTGACTTTAGAGGAGAAAAGGACATTTTCCTTGGATAATACAAAGATAAGATAGTAGACTGTTAAAAGATATTTCAACAAAAGTATCAAGGTTGTCAAATTTAAGGTTAATGAGAAGGTATTGTTGTGGGATTCAACTCATGCTGGTAGAGGAAGGCATTCAAAGTTCCAAAAATTATGGTTGGGTCCTTCTAAGATCACTTTTGTCATGGGCGCAAATTCTTACATCCTAAAGGAATTACAAGAGTGATTGTTTTCCTATAGCACTAATGGTTCCAACTTAAAACACTACGTGGAACCAAATTAAAATTTTTAACATTGTATGGGATGTTTTATGTATTACAGTTTGTTTTATTCGCTTCGATTTTCCATTTTTGTTGTGTCATTTTTGTTATTTCATTTCTTCTTATTTTAATTATGTTGTTTCATTTCTGGTATTTCATTTCTTGCCATTTTGTTTTATTTGACTTCATTTCTTGTCAAAATAGAATGTTGGATCAGTTTTGCCACAACGACGCTATTCTACAAAGTATTGTTAATCAATAACAATCAGGTTACACAATTGTCATGGTTTTCCCCTTGAAAGCATCATTGAAATTGTTATCTGCTTCAATTTTTGTTTTATAAGATAGTTGTTTTTATCCCTCTTTTGCCTTCCTTTTCTTCCATCCATTTCAAGATTCAAAAGAGCATATACAATATATATATATATATATATATATATATATATATATATCCTTGAAGTCAAGAACGCTTCACTATGATTAATCGAATGATTATGCTTACACGGATAAACCTCCTCATACTTAACACTTTCCATGAGTTATTCTCAAATTCCCGATCATTTTTCCATTAAATCCACTCACTTTTGTAAGGTAGTTAGAGAGGTAGTGCGGGGGCCCAGAGGGCCCATAGTAATAATAGTGGAGGTCATTCAATGTAAGGTGGACTAGGTCCACTATATTATTAAATAAGGCCTACTATGGTAGTTAGATATAATAAATGGGTAATTAGATATAATAAATGTAAGAGGACTTCTTAGAAGATTCTACTTCTAGAAGATTCCTCCTCTAGAATGTTCTTAGGTGATGGTAGCACTATATAAAGGGGTTCAAGCAATGTAATGAGACATGAAGAGAAATATTGTATTTGGAGCAGTATCTCAATAGGAGGATGCCCCCTCGAAGAGGCAAGTGAACARGAGAGGATCCCTTCCATAATATGATTCATTATATGGTGTTGCCCTACCTCAAGGGTTTGATATAATAAAGTGGTGTTTTTATATATTGTTCTTCTATATCTATTGTGGTGCTTTTATATTCAGTGTTTGGTTCTTAACAAGTGGTATCAGAGCATTTTCCTTGGACAGACATTGTGGGCAAATATTTTTTATTTTTGTAGATTTTTTTATTCGGAGCAGAAAAAAGAGGGCCGCGACATTCTAGAATTTTTTGGTATATTTCTATGAAAAAATTGCAGAAAAGGGTTGTATATCTGAGTTACTCTCAGAAAAACACTCAAATTGAAAAAACAAATCGTCTGAAACGGAGTCCGAGAAGTCAAGATATTGAAGTTTTAAAATCTGCATTTTTTCAGGATTTTTTCCGCGGACGGCGGCGAGATTTTTTTTTTTGTAGCATTTGTAGGACAAATTTGCCCAAATGAATTACATATCTGAGTTTATCTCACAATTTCATCCAATTTCAAAAAAAAAAACACCCAAAACGGAGTCCGGGAAGTGAAGTTATGAACATTTTAACTTCAGCAGTTTTTTAGGGTTTTTCCAGAAAAAAACCGCGATTTTCTGTCGAAACTTATTGGGTCTATTTTTTGGGTTTTTTCATGACGGATGCAGGACCGAAGAGTTCATAGGGTGATCAGATGGCTATTTCCTCTCAAACCCTAAAATAAATTCTTGAATCATTCAAAGCCCAATTGTTTCACACATTGGATGACAGATTGGATGCATTTGTACATGGCCTCACAGTCAACCTCAGAGATAGCCTCACAGACGGCCTCAATAATAGTTTTTGTAGTATTCAAGATTCATTGAATAACATGCAGGAGAGATTTCTTATGGAGGGCCTCAGGGATGAATATAATCAAGAAATATATGCTTGGTATGATTTTGAGGCAGATTGTGATGATTGGTATATGGATAGTTGT
>ML785258.1:814471-854427 GCA_009831015.1 Picea engelmannii
TACTTCTAGAAGATTCCTCCTCTAGAATGTTCTTAGGTGATGGTAGCACTATATAAAGGGGTTCAAGCAATGTAATGAGACATGAAGAGAAATATTGTATTTGGAGCGGTAGCTCAATAGGAGGATGCCCCCTCGAAGAGGCAGGTGAACAGGATAGGATCCCTTCCATAATAGGATCCATTGTATGGTGTTTCCCTACCTCAAGGGTTTGATATAATAAAGTGGTGTTTTTATATATTGTTCTTCTATATTTGTTGTGGTGCTTTTATATTCAGTCTTTGGTTCTTAACACTTCCCTCTGTTGCATAATCATTCTAATGTATATCTTCTTGATCTGATGTTACTGGTCTACAAAACTATACATTATGAGTTCTTAATCTATTAGAAACAGATTTCCTTGTGGAGTCGTCAGTTTGTTGACAAGTAAAATCGCAACGATGAATTCCGCCCGCAAAGGATTGCTAAAGTGTTATTATTTGATTATGATAATAATATAATACTAGTAGGTGGGACCCCCTTGTAGACTAGAGGTGCAAAGATAGACATGTTACGCTTATATGTTGTTGTTGTTGTTATGATGTTTCCTATACAGTCCTATGTAGTTGATGATGCGGTCTTGGTTTCATTTGATGTGATAAATGGGTGGTTGATGCATTATTGTTAAATGTTGTTGGTATTTACTTGCGACACAGAAAAGTTCCATGGGTATGAGGATCATGTTGTTTATAGGTGCTATGTTATAACCTTGATTACTAATTCATATATTGATTACTAATCCATAGATGATTTATGCAAAGGATAATTAAATGGGAGCTAGATCGAAACAAAAAAGAAAGAAACTATGTATTAATCCTAAGGCCATGGTAAAAGACTACATATAAACTTGAAATGAATGTATAAATGGATACAAATGGTGGACCTAGCTATTATGCTATGTGTTTTGGTTTAAGAATTATGCAATTTTTATTAAAAAGTTGAATGGAGGCACTCATAGTAATGTTGATATGTGATTATAGTATGGAGTTATGGAAAGAGGTTAACGTATAGATATGATATATCTAGGGTCATACACTATGAAATTGATATGGATTGGATCTTTACGATGGATATTGCATTGTATATGGTTTGATGTTAATGGTGGATGTTATGTTAGTGAGTTGGTTCATACATGGAATTGAATAAGGCCAGGTAAGGAAGTGATGTGCATTTACTTGATGTTAATGGTGGATGTTATGTTAGTGAGTTGGTTTGTACATGGAATTGAATAAGGCCAGGTAAGGAAGCGACATGCATTTACTGCACATCACTCCAAACCTCCCTTGATCATGTCACCCTAACATTGTTTCATTATTTCTCTGTTGGTTGTGAAAGCTCCGTGTTTTTAGGATTGGAAGGGGAAAACGTGACCCGTTCGTCATTGAAGCGATTTTCTCATAGGTATGGTTCTTATCCTTCCATCCATGATGGACTCTCTGTATTATGAATCAAATGGTGGCTCAGGAATGCATGGGTTCTATGTTTTCTTGAGTTTTTGACTGTGTGTAAATATTGTGTTCTGGGTTCTTTGTGATTACTGTGAAATATTGGCAGTTGAAAGCGAAGTAATGGGTGTGCATTGGTTATTTATTGGTCATCTTGGTTTTTTATGATGGTTCTCTATGAAATAATGGTGGCAGTAGTGCAATGAGCTCTGTGTTCTATGATTGAAGGGTTTTAACCATCAATTTGTATTTCAATGGTTTTCAACTCATTTCCCTCTGAGTCATTGTTGTAATCTTCATCCAAGTTACAATGTGTCAATCTGCAGTGGTGTGTTTATTTTGTCTAAACCCCAAGATGTTGTTGATGGACCGTTATTTACTGTCATTTCACTGGAATATTTCGACAAGTTCTATCTTGGTTGGCCCAGAATGTTTAATATAGACCTGTGTATGTATTGAATGGATACGAGTTGTGAAGAGTTTTCATGCCCACTCCTCTCACCCCTACTATAAAGATGACCATTATGAGGCCTCACTGTCAATTTTTTTCAATAGTTACCGACTTCATGGGTGTTGGAAAGAGGCATTATCTCTCTCTGTGTTTTTGAGTACCCATCACTGTTTAAATTAACCCTATCTGCAAAAAAGTGTTAGTGACATATATGTGTGTTTGGATTGGTTAGTTCAAATTGATTTATTCTCCACTCGTGCATTCACTTATGATTATGTTAAGAGCTTGGATTTATAAGTCGAAGGAATGTGTTTTTTTTAATAAAAAAAAGGAGCATGGCTCACTACTTTTTCTTTTTCAAGATTATATAGTGGCATGTGGTTGTTAATCGATGGTAAATGGATATGAGGATATGAAATACCATGAGCTCTCTGTATTTTTTTTTTTAAAGGCAAGCTTTTGTTGCCTCTCTGCATTTAATTTTTAAAGATTCTGACTCGGACTCTGACTTGCTTCTACCTTCCTCGAGAACCTTCTGGGGTTTGTCAAGTTTTGGGTTATCAGTTTAATGATTGTGGAAGTTTAAATACGCGGGATCCATCATTTCAAAACCCATCCTCTTGTTCGAATCTCTGTGTGTTCGTTCTGTGATGAATTAGTTTGAACATAGAAGAAAGAAAATATAAGGTTCCCACCGCCCGAGATATTTTGTCTTATGGGAATCATCATGCAAACTATCATTTGTTAAAAAAAAAGTCTATACATTTTAATTCACACAGAGATCAAGGTCAGGGTTATGTTTTGGGGTTGATTGTTGTTTTTTATTCAAGATGGTGTCAATTATATGATAGAGACTTGTGTATATGATTGGTTCCTTGTGCATGCGCTTAAGTCTATCCATGATTTAAAAAAGAACATGTGGGTAAATAAATCGGGCCTCATTTTTGTTAAAGGACAATGACTGTTAATTGTTATCCTAGGTGTATTATTGTTTACCAAGGATAAATGTTGGGCATAGATAACAAAGATTGTTGTGCATCTTTTGTTTGTTTTAAAAAGGAAAGAGATCAGCATTAGAGCATGTAGTACTATTGAATTGGAAATTTTTGCATAAGTTATAATACACAGACTGTTATAAATTGAATATTTCTCGAAAATTAAATTGTTATTGAGACAACAAGCAGTTTGTATGCAATTGAGGAACAGTGAATGTTTTGGTCTTACAAGTGGATTTTTTTTGGATTAAATTTGAAATAGAGTTATGATAGTTGATTGATTTAATTTATTTTATGAACAGTATCCATCTAATTCCCTCTCATTTCTCCCTTTTTTGCTCATTATAAATCCCCTCACGGTCCCAAATTCATTTTGCACACCCTGTTCACTAAAATTAAGTTAAAACTATGTATGACAGTGATAAAAAAATAACACAGAGATAGATGACAGTTGATATGTTTTGGTATTGTTGCACTGTCAGTTGTTTAATGAATTGTCGAGTAGTAATCGTGTTCTTACTCCCGGTCATGATATCATTTTTTTTCTCAATACAATCCCCTCAGATATCCCTGAACCCTAATTCAACCCCTGCTCATTTGACAATTATTAAATAAATTTTATGGATTGGATTGCATGGGTCTGATGTGATTGCTGAGCCAAAATTTGTTTCATATTAAGAGAATTTCATGTATGGTATGTTTAAGATCTAGTTGCTAATAAGTTTTGCATACAGGATGATTTTTTTCAGTAGAGGAAGTCATGGTCGAAATAATAGAGGCAAAGGAAACTAGAACAGAGGGACTAGAAGGCCCAGATTCTCAATACATTTTGATGTCGATCCTCAAGAGTTAAACTAGCACTTGAGAGATGATTGTTCCCATGTCATCAGTGAGATCAAGACTCAAGGTTCTACACAACCTAAGGCTAATTCAGGGAATTCAAAAGGGGAGAGCAGCAACAAAGGAAAAATTGTCTCTCAAAGTGGCAAATACGGTTTTTTATTATGTTTTATTATTGATTTATTGAGGACAATGGACTGCTGAAAGTTTTGGACAACAACCTATTTTTGGATATTGTGGATATTTACATGTTTTGATATAATTTGAAATATCACTAATATTTAAATTTCAAATTATGGAAATTATTATGGGAGCCACAAGGATGGATGTGTTTGATTGATTGTCTAATTATGTTTATTTTTGTTAATAAATTAAAGGGAGTCACAAGGGGTCCCACCTACTAGTTATTATTTAATAAAAGACCCTTTATTATTATTATTATTATTAATTCTTCCCCTAAACTAAAAGTTAGTTGAGTTTTAGTTAACTTAACTAAATGAGGTAGTTGAACTACTTCAACTAATTTAGAATGCATAAAAGCCAAATGAGAAGGAAAAACAAGGGGATAATAGAAGGAGAAAGCATACTAAGGTTTTCTCTTGATTTTTATTGAGATAGTTCAGTTTTCATTCATTCTTCAATTCATTAAAAGCCTAATTCTCTTTTATGATAGTAGGTTCCTATTGTAGACAGAAAGGTTCAAAGATGAACCATATCATTCAGATGTTTTTTTCAAAGGTGTTTATCTATCTTTGATAGTCTGTGTAGACTTGTTTTTTTATGAATTAAATTTCATGACTGATAAATGATATTGTGTAGAGTCAAGTGGGCAGCAGTCTGTGACAAGTTGATCCATATTTTAAAGTTCAGTTTTTACTTCTTGTCAGAATCCGTTTGTATGGTTTTCATCAAGGAAATATAATTTTGACCTTGGTCCATGCCCCCCACAGGGATTTTTTAAAGAGAATGATTCTTTTGATTTATTTGAATGAAGTAAAGTGATTTCTATTGTGTATCATCTGTGTTAGTATGTGACTTGGTATTTTTTCTTTTGATCTCCACATTTACTTTTGCAATCTGATGTATTCAGAAAATTGTATAAAAATATTTTATTTTGCAACAATCTTTTATTCAAAAAATCAGCCTAAGCCCTTTTAATTAATACTTGTGGATTGAGAAACACTTTTTGAGGCTATAAACATAGTGTAACATTCCCGACTATCTTTCCTTAGCCAAGCAAGATTCAAAAATGCTTGAGTAAGATAAATTTATATATGTTCCCCAACAAGAATAACATCATAATCCAAGAATAGCATCATCAGAATCCATAAGTGAGACAGAAAACCATATACTAAAATGGATCACTTGCACGCAAGTGTCCTCAAAGAATAAGTCAATAATACATGGTCGCAAGAGTGGGATGTTACATACACCCCCTCTTGTTTTAAACTTCGTCTTGAAGTTTCACAGTATATAAGCACAGTAAATAAAGCATCTGACAAGATCTAAATGTCTAACTTTCAAACAAAAATGGAAACTACTCGTTCATAGAATATGCGTCCTCCTAGGTAGCGGAGTGTGGACTATAATTGTCCCACTGGACCTTGAACTGATCGATTGTTCGATGTTGTAGCTGTCGAATGCGATGGTCCAGAATGTGGGTTGGATCTTCCGTAAGCGCACCTCGTCTGACACCTACAAGGAACTCATGTCAATCACATGTGTAGGATCACTGACATAATGTCTCAAAAAAGATACATGAAAAACATTGTGCATACGCCTCAAAGAATCAGGAAAGGTTAGTCAATATGCCACGGTCCCTTTCTTTTCCACAACCTCAAAAGGTCCCACAAATCTAGGAGATAGTTTAGCACCCTTTCCAAACTTGATCGAACTATTGTGCAGTTTCACCTGCAAAAAGACTCGATCACCAACATCATAACTATGGTCAACACGATGTGCATCGACATAACTCTTATGTCGATCTTGTGCCTCTTTGATCCTTTGTCTTATCATTTTCATTTGTTCCTCCATATCTTGGATCTCTTATGGTCCTACCAAGACCCTATCCTCAAGTCGATCCCAGCTCAAAGGCGTCTAACATGGTCTCCTATAAAGAAACTCAAATGGTGCCATCTTAATGGTGCTTTGATAGTTTCTTTTGTATGCAAACTCTACCATTGGAAAAAAATATTCCCAATGCTTATGTTGCTCCATAGCATACATACACAACATAAATTTCAAGATTTGGTTCATTCTTTCAGTTTTCTCATCTGTCTCTGGGTGATATGCAGTAATAAAGTTAAGTTGGGTTCCTAGGGCCTCTTGGAAACAAGTCCAAAATCATCTTGTAAACATCGATCCTCGATCAGATATGATCCTTTTAGGCACACCATGCAATCTTACAATCTCATTGATAAAAACTCTTGCTATGTCTGGTGCCTGATAAATCGTATGCACAAGAATAAAATGTGCACTCTTCCTCAGAGTGTCTACTAACACAAAAATCGAGTCGTTCCTCCTTGTCGTCAACGACAATCCAACAATAAATTCCATCGAAATGACCTCCCATTTCGATTCCAGAATAGCGTGGGGCTGTAGTAATCATGTCATATGTTTGTGTTAATCATTCACTTGCTGACATTCTATACATCTCGCCACGTAGTTGACTATGTCTTCCTTCATTTCTTTCCATAAGAATGAGGGTTTAAGGTCTTCCCTCATCTTCATGACTCCTGGATGAGCCATGTACACTACCCTATGAGCTTCATTTAAGATCAAAATTATCAACTCATCATTAGGAGGTATGTAAATCCGGTTATTATACCTCATTAATCCTTCGTTGTCCACAGTAAATCCCTCAAATTTTAGTACCAACATGATGTCTTGTCTGATATTTTCCTTAACCTCTTTATACCAGTCATCGTCGCGTTGTATAGTTAAAATATTTTCACGAAGATTCGTCTGAAGAGGTATCACCAAAAATATGTGTGGTCTCCAACTCAACACATATTCCACTCTGTTCACAGTTCCTTTTATGTAGGTAATCTCAAAATCATACTTGCTAAGAAGTTTTGACCAATGCCTTTTGTCGCGAATTCAAGTCACATTGGGTAAAAATGTGTTGCAAACCACAGTGTTCTGTTTTCAATTTGAATTTATGTCCAATCAAGTAGTGTCTCCACACTCTTAGGGAATACACAATGGCCAATAACTCCAAATTTTGTTTCACGTAGTTCTCCTCATGATTTCTTAATTTCCTTGAGATGTAAGCAATCACTCGACCATATTTTATCAAGACTCTACTTAAGCCTTCCTTGGATGTGTCTGTGCATACCAAGAAGTCCTCGTCCATGTAAAGGGATTTCAGTATACACACTTTCTTCAACATCTCCTTGAGCCGTCAAAATGATTCCACACATTTCTAGGTCCATACAAACTTCTTGCTTTTATTCTGCAATTTCATAATCGGATTTGCTATCTTCGAAAAACCTTTGACGAATCATCGATATATCCAGCCAAACCCATGAAGCTATGTACTTTTGGTACATTCATTGGCACAGGCCATTCCATAATAGTGTCTACCTTCTCTAGATCCACAATAATACCTTCGTCGTAGATAACATGCCCTAAATAATGAATCCTCGACTGATAAAAAGAGCATTTTGATAGTTTCCCGTATAATTTGTTCTCTCGTAAACACTGCAGTACCAAGCACAAATGTTCATCATGTTCTTTTGTCACCCAAGAATATATCAAAATGTCGTCAATGAACACTTGAAAAAACTTGTCCAAGTATTCATGGAACACCCCATTCATCAAGCTCATGAATACCCCTAGGGCATTTGTCATTCCAACCAGTAAAACGGTAAACTCGTAATGTCTGAACCTTGTCTTGAATGTGGTATTAGGAATCATTTGGTCAAAAAAATTGTTTATTATTCGAAACAGATACTGGTTCTTAATCGTTTCCTTGTTCAACTCACGGTAGTTGATGCAGAGTCTCCATGACCCATCCTTCTTCTGTATGAAAATAACAGGTGCACCCCAAGGTGACACACTTGGGCATATAAATCTGAGGTCCAACAACTCCTTCAATTTCATTTTAAACTCATGTAACTCAAGGTTCAACATCCGATAAGACGTCCTTGCTATCGGTTTAGTTCCAGGTTTTAATTCGATGGTAAATTTCAGCTGTCTTTCAAGAAGCAAACCTGGAAACTCTTCTGGGAACACGTCTGCAAACTCTCGTACTTCTGGAAGGTTTTATAATCCTTCTACCATGCCCTTGTCATTCAGCTCTATTATTTCATATAGATAGCATCCCTTGCACATGATCTTCCGTAACTGTAGGGAAGATATGAACCTTAGGGAAAATCATTGGTTTCTTCCTAAAATCACTCGAATTTGTCCCTCATCATCGGTCAAACTCAATTGTTTCGTCTTACAGTTGAGTATTTCATCATGCAATTCCAACTAGTCCATACCGATCATGATGTCATAAGATCCTAAGATCGTGATGTACAGGTTGGCATTCTTTACAAAATCTCCCAAGTTGAGGCTATATTCTGTAACCTTTCCTCCAACCTTCTACTTGGCTCGCGAATCCATTTCCACATAGCTAAAATATTCTTGTTCGACTGCCTTTATCTTAATTTTTTTTAGCGCTACACCAGAAATAAAGCTCTTTGTAGCACCAGGATCTATCAAAATACTAAAGTTATGGTCAGTGATGGTATCTAACGTCTCAAGCACAGTAGACCAGTGCTTAGCCTGGAAGTTATTCACCATTGCATGAATCCATTGGGCCTTGCCCAAATCTCCTGTTGTAGTGTGTCTGGTTTCTCTGGCTCTCTCAACCGAAAAATCACGTTGGTAATGTGGCTCTCTACATGCCCAACATTCAGTCTTCAGTCTAGTACTCTTGGTCCCTGAAGTAGAAGTTGATGTCCCATCATCCTGGAACCCTAGTATGTTTTGTTGATCAGGCATGAATTTTTGTTGTTGTGGACAAAGTTGTTGTTAGTTTTGTGGTCCTCTATAGGGAGTTTGTTTCTAAGGCATCGATCATCGTGATGTCGTGAACATGGATTCTCTCGGAGTTCCTCGATACCCCGATGGATGTCTAGTTGGTGTTTGATGTTGTTATGCACCAAATTTCACCTGTCTCATCGGTCTCACAGGAGTCTTTCTCTAACCCTTGTTGATCAACTCTTCCTCATATATGAGGGCCTTCCAAAAAACATCATGCAACGTCTTAGGCATCAGGATCCTCACTTTCTCACTAATGTTGACGTTAAGGCATAACACAAACTTGTTAACCTTGATATTCCCAGTGTTCATATGTGGAGCATACCTAAGGAGCTCCATGAAACGGGCCTCATACTTGGGAACCGTACGATCTCCCTGTCGTAAGGCGTTGAAATCATTGAGCTTGTGCTCAATGAATTCCTCAAACAAATACCTCTCCCAGAACCACTCCTCAAACATTTCCCATGAAATGTCTTCGACGGACATGTTCAATTGTGGCAGGATCATCTTCCACCATACAAGAGCGTTCCATTTTAGCTGAAAGACCTCCATGTGGAATTTCATGTTGTAGGTGTAGTCACTAAGTGCAAAGCACATCGCTATGTTCTCCAACCATTCCTCAATGGATGTGTCATCTATGGAAACCAAGAACTCACGAAACTTGACCTTCTTGAGTTCTCGGTGAATGCTACCAATACCGTCTAAGGCACATTGTGGACCCTCAAGTGGTGTAGGTGCCTTGGTCTCATCTCTATCCATACAGCTAATCAAGGCCTATGACATCCTCTGAAAGGACCTCATCAACCCAACCACATCCCCCACAATAATGTGCTTTTGTCCATGACTTGTTCTTTTCCTTGGGGGTTAGACCCCTCTGGTGTGGATGCTATTGGAGGCATCGCACCTCCTCCCCTAGCACCATGTCGTCTGCCTCTGCGGCATCCTCTAACCATGATTACCTGCAGGGACACAATTCAATTTAATTAATGATAAATTATTAATCATGTGTTTAATACAGTGGAAGGCGTAATGATCCCAAGTCACAGGGTTGAAACCGCTCTGATACCATATGTAACGACCCCTCTATTACGACTAGGAAAGCGAAGCATAGAAGATAAAAAAAAAAAAAAAATACATAAGGAAATTAACGTCAACAATATAATCATAGCAACACAAATCAATGACATCATAAATAAAGGAATTACAAGCGTCTCATCATCATAATCAAATAATGTCGCAACCGACACATCAACATATTTAGTAACGACATATAATCAACACCTCATCATATTCGAATAGCGACACATAATCAACTAGCATCAAGAAAGGCGATGCAAGATCAACTCATCACGATCAACTAGTATCATCAATACTTTTAATCACTCAACTCATCACATAAATATAGTCATCAATGAACAAAAGGATACCATGAGATAAAATAATGATAACAAGAAGATCATAAATATAACATAAGGATGGCATAAAGATACCACCCTCCCAACCTACCCTGCAAGGTTAGGACCTCCAGGACACATAAGCAATGCTCAAGCCCAGGTTCCAATTGATTTTAACCATTTAAGGTCTTAGGGATGGCAATTGTTTTGAGGAACAAGGAGGTGTCTACATACCACTAACACAATCAAGTCCAAACAAACTATGATAAATCAACAACATCAACGATAATTAATGACACAATAGTTTTCTAATAACCATTCGCACATTACAAAAGTCCAAGGCGCAAGAGGATTTAAATACTAAATCAATCATACAGCGACATAAGTTAAGGCGCAAAGTAATCAACTTTATTTATTTTCAAGGCACAAAAGCATACATCTATTTATTCGAGATGTGAAAATTTACTACAAACATACAGCTTTATCAATGCCACAAATTCCACCATGAAGCATTCCAACATCAATTGCAATTAACTAGATCATCAATCTCACCTAATAATCAATTTTCCAGATACAACATATTATTCTATCACACTTAAAATATTCAGCGATAAAGGAAGTGCATGAGAAATAGGGTATCACATAGTGAATAATGAATCAAGAACATAAGCAAATCTAAATCGAGTCGCTTTACTATTCATTTTCATAATAAGGATGTCTTCTAGGAGTGTGTAAGGAGAAGCGGATGTACAATTTCATTAAGAGCCCCCAAAGAAGATCAATACAATATCAATTCCACTTTCTCATTTTGTATGCATTTAAAAGAAAAACTAACACAAATCAATTAATAGCATCTAGTAATAAGTCAAGATCTTGCACATCCAGTCAAGGGTTGGAAGAGGTTCAGAGGTTCCTTAACCTGGTCCAGGGGATCAAAATATGCTCAAAAATCAAATTTCTTACAATTCCTTGAAAACAAACACGTGCATAGGCCTCGTCCCCATGATCCCATTGCAACCTGAACATGTTCAAATGGACGTCGTTGGTGAGATATATCGCGTTCTGTCTATTTTCCCAAATAGGAAAAAATGTTTATTGTGCAGTCTGTACAGTCTGTACATTCTGTAAGGACACGTTGCAGGGTGACCGTACTGACATGTGGCACTGTACTGATGATGTGGCACTGTACTACCACATGGTAGGGTGACGTGGGTTACTGACTGGGCAGAGTGATAATGACACATGGCACCATACGGCTGATGTGGCACTGTACTAACACATGGCAGGGTGACAAGGAATGTTGACTGGGAAAAGGTGTTGATGTGGAACTGTACTGACACGTGGTAGGGTGGCGTGGATTATCGATTGGGAAGAGGTGCTGACATGTCAAGCCATACTGACACATGGCAGGGTTGTACTGCCTATGTGGCAAGTTCGTACTACCAACGTGGCATGGTCATACTGCCGACGTGGTAGGTCATACTGTCGACATGGCAAGTTTACTAGACTGGTAATTGTACAGTCTTTGACTGTGCATGTGTTGACTATGCAGGTGCTGACTATGAAGGTGTTGACTATGTAGTGGATGACGTGGTAGACATTTGTGGACCAAACCCGTGCTGACACGTGTATGTGTATGGGTGACTAGAAGGGGCCATGTAGCCCAGCCACGGCCCACCATGTGGGGCCCCATGGTTGGTTGTAGGGTTTTTAAAATTTTGGACCCAAAATTGTTTTTGCACTCGGCAAGAATTGAAGACTCAACCTCCTCCATAGCCCAAGACTTTGTAACAACCGCCAACTTCCTGAGCTACCCAAGTTTCTTAGCCTATATACCAAAAAATATATATTTAAATTTAAACCTTGGATCAGTCGGGAGGAGAAAGGAGTTGGGGCTTAGCCCATGCCCTCAATTGTATGTTGGCAGGTGATCGTGCTCAAGATCATGCACGTGCATGGGGGTTTGGACTGGCGCTAGGATGAGACCACATGGAGCCCATGTGACCAAGACCTTCACCAGGAAAAGGGGCAGCGCGCTAACGGTGCACCAATTTCACCCATGCGCCTGGGAAGTTGTAAAACTTGGGTTTTGGCACAGGAAACTCCCGTGAGCTAGGTTGGTCACGTGCATGTATGTTTTGGCAAGCAGAGACAACAAAGAATTTGGGAACACTTTCCAGGGAGTGATTCCAACTCAGTTTTTTGCCAAACCAAGGGTAGGAAGAGCCCAGCTAGGGGTTTTTGGGCATTTTGGAGCTAATGGAGCCATATAAAAAGCATTGTGAGCCTTGTAAAGCACCTATTTTGACATTTTGAGTGTTAATGGAAAAGATCCAAAGGAAACTGCAATGGGATGTAAAGCCCAAGTGAGGGTTGAACTACTTCATCTAAAATGTTTTGTTAAAGGGTTTGTTTGTTGGTTTTTATGTATGTTTAAGAAACTTAGAAATAAGTAAAAACTCATGAAAATAAAGGATTTTAACTTGGTTCTTCTACTCAAGAACATACCATTCCTACTTGCAAAAATTATAAACATAGTCATCTTCATTATCAGATGAAGAGGTCAATTAAATTTACCAACTACTGTCCCAGAAATCCATTACAATATTCATCAATATCTAAATCCATATACATAAATTTAACTAATTACAAATGTAATTTATAACATAAGTACCATAATCGGCGAATGGATTTTTGATGTTCTTCGGCAGCTGGCGATTCCTCCTTGCTCTTGCATGTTAATCGTTGAGACCTCACCGGTACCTCCTAGCCAACGCTAGGGGTACTCTTCTTCCCCCTTAGCCCCCCGAACTGCAAAGGGTCCACGCACACAAAACCAGAGAAAAATCTAGCTCCCATATTTCCTCGCAAGGTCATGATACCACTCCCTCTCAAGCTGGGTATCCCAATTTTCACAAGTAAAACCAATCAAAAAATATTTGGCGGCATAACTTTACTCATACCAGTCAAGATCCATTCCTCCTCTCCGCCATTTCCTTTATAGAATTTGTATTAGTGACAACTTTCCATTTGCACATTTAATTCGTTTTTTTAATAATTTAATTAGGAATTCTTTCCCCCATACACTTGTCACTTGTTCCCTTAGTTTCACTAATAAATCCATAATTTAATTTAATTAAATGTCAATTTCCCTCACCGAACCTAAAAACACTCCTAAAATTACTCCTAGTTGTCCCTTTATTCCCTCTATTTCCTTTTTAATGATTGACGTCTTTCTAAAACATATTGTTGTTTAATTTAGGAAAGTTATTTAGTTAGACTAGACTAGATACCTTTCTATGCTTCCACATTCTTTTTACATTTATTTCCTTTCTTATCTTAGTTTCCAATTTGGCATTCTTTTTCACACAATTATATAATTAATCTTTAGATATAAATTTTTACTCTTTCAATTCCTAACTTGATTTTTTTTCATCCCCTACCATTTATTAAATTTATAATTTAGTTTTAGTCTTCTTGCCCACTTTAGGCTTAGGCTCAATTTTTTAAACTAGGCTTAGAACTTTTAAGGAGATTTTATAATTAATAAAAATTACCCATTTAAAAATTATTTTAAGTCTGTCAATGTCAAAACAAATGTTGTTTTCTAGGCAAATAGATTCATTGACTCACCTTTATTAAAAATCGTGACGTTTCCTTCAAGACGCACTACGTGCTCCAAGGGTGCCACTCGCCTTTATTCAAGTTTTATTTATGCGACATGCCCTTCAAGATGCACTACATGCTCCATGGGTGCCACGCTCCTTTGACTGGTTTTGGTATTTTTCCAAACCTTGGAGTCAATACTCCATCAGGAGACCTTGTGAGAGGTTAAGGGCCTCTAAGGAATAAGGATTCTACCTTATTGTGTGCCCCTTAGAATCTTCGTGATTGACTATCTCAATTTTCCCTAGCGGCATTGTGGATCTCTCGAAATAGGTAATCATTAAACTACAATTCAATCCACGAAAGGAGTGCTAGTAGGATGTGGCAGGGTTGATGTTGCACCTCTCCCTTAATATCTGGTTTTTGTGCATGGCCCCTTTACTCCTTATGTGAGTCTGATTAGAAATCACTCGTCAGCTTGCATCGATCAACAAAACATGTTAATTATCCATAAACCACATCATAATATCCCCAATCATATGTCACATATGCATAAGTTAAATATCCAAACCAACACAATCCACTCCCTCACTCGATCAAGAGTCCAAGGTGGTCCATTGATGCCATCGACATCCTCAATCTGCCAAGTGTCGTGCACACTCAGGAGAAACCTGTCAATAGTATCTGTCTATACATAGATATCAAATAACATAACATCATAATCCAACAATATCATCATCAGAATCCATAAGCAAAACAGACAACCATATACTAAATTGGATCACTTGCACACAAGTGTCCTCAAAGAATAAGTCAATAATGTGTGGTCACAAGAGCGGGATGTTACATTAATGGCTTCATCTCAGCGCTTCAAGCCCTTTCATGTGAGTTGAATGGGGTGGACATGTATTGTATTTTGGATTCATGGGTAATGGTTTGACCGCAGAGCTTTTATTGCATGGTCTCTACCACATTGAATCTTTTAGGGTATTAAAGATTAGCATGCAAAATTAAATGTCAAAATAGAATTTATATTATAATCGGAGTGCATGCGCATACAAGGGTATTCTTAGTTTTTAGGTTGGTTCCCAACAACTGTGAATAGAGAAGATGACTCATTCATTCACTATATGAATATATTTATGCCTCTCATTTTTTCTTTCATTTTCAATTGATGTGTTGTTGCATATGTGTGTTTTTTCCTTGTAATTCTCTCTTATAGAAAATGCACATTCCAATAGATTATCAACTTGGTATTGGTAATGGTTTGGAACCACTTGACGAGGAGGATGGATTGGTAAAAAAAACACCAACATTTTCCTCGAAGGACGGTGAAAATGATGTAACCAATAGTTCAAAAAAAAATAGCATACATCTGAAGTACAGGACCAGGAGGGAGAGTATATTGTAGTAGAAGATGAGGACTATGCACTTATTTTTTTTCTTTTGAAGAAAATTTTAGTTGTATCATTTTGAAATGGTTGCTTGGGCTATAAATTTTTTTATATCATATTAATAAGCACACTTTCCACTTTTCTGCAGTTGAAAGTATGCCACTTTTCTACAGCTGAAATTGTGCCCGATGAAGTCCTCAAAGAATTTTCAAGATTGGACACATTCGGCACTCATGATATCTTAAAAAAAGAGTGAAAGGACTCTGAAGCCCATGATTCAGAAAGGACAAATCAGACTCCATCCAAGTCAAACATATTTGGGCGAGACTATGGTACCAATTTGTTTCATGTTTTATTTTAAATTTGGGAAATGTTAATTTCATTTCTGTCTGGTGAATCAAAATTAGATCAGGTAAATTTTAATCTTCTATCAAGGCTCATGGCCAAGAAAAATGCAAAATCATACACACAAGAATTATGCTGCTAACTACAAAATACTTGATTTTCTAAAAAATGAACTGGATAAATATATAGAGATATAAATATTCTCAAAAGATAAAGATAAATTATGATAGATGGCTTACCTGATTTGTCTGCAGATAATTTAGTTAAACAAATAGTAACGGGGGTAGAGCTTCAAAATTCGAGGTCTGGCACACGATATTGTGATCTATATGAAATTTTCTTTACATACATAAACAAATAAATTTTCTTTACATTAGTAAACAGAGAAGATTACATAACCTCCAGAATACAAAACAAACACATAGTCCTCTAATACCTCACCTAACACTTCACAGCACGTGACAGTTCATGGCAAGCAAAAAATGGTTTTGTTGGTTGCGTTTAGTTCTCACCTGCCTCACCTAACATTTCACGGAAAAGGAACTGATAGTTCACCCTTTACAGTAAGGGAAAATTAATCAGGTGAGAAGGGGAAAAGTGCGAGTTACACCATCAAAAACTAGATATGTATGTTAATTTTAAAAAATTAAAACACAACCAATTTTTTAAATAAAATAGATGGCAACATTTAATTCAGACAAAAACGCTCGAGAGACCTCCCCTTAAAAGAACACCCAAAGAGTAATAATAAAGTATGTTCAATTACCTAGGTAACAAATAGTTTTTGAACCAGATATGTCCGTTAATTTTATAAAAATAAAACACAAGCAATTTTTAAAATAAAATGGATGGAAACATTTAATTCGGATGAAAAATCTCTAGAGACCTCCCCTTAAAAGAACACCCAAAGAATAATAATAAAGTATGTTCAATTACCTAGGTAACAAATAGTTATTGACGATATATCAATTTACAAATAAACAAATGCTAAATCTCCAATTTTTGTTATATATTTGGAAAAACATTTTATGCCAATCACTTCTTACTATTATCTTTATTTCTTCATCTACTCTCTCATGAAATATGCTAGTGGAAATAAATGTTTCCACCGTTGTTTCCCCTCTTCCACCTTCTACTTATGTTCTTCATCCACTATTAGCTCAACTATAAATATACTTTTATTTCATACCATAACATTATACTATTAAAAAAAATTCTTATTTTCCAACATATCCACATGTTGTTTTCTTTGACCTTCCTTCCCATCTTCAGTAATCTGCTAGTAATATACATCATTAAATAATGAAATACTTCGCAGATATTATCTATCGAAAAAATTACGCTCACGCTTCCAGAATCTATATGGTTAATTTTTATTTTAATCACAATTTGTTGGCCCCCCAATAGTCCCCTTGATTTTTTTGTATAAATTCAAGGAGACCCCTTGACCATTCAAAAACATCTCATTCATGACATCTGATTGTATCTTACTTGATCTGAGAAGATGATTTTATGGATTATTTTGGTGTGATGGATGGCTTGTAATGTAATAACTTCACAAAATTGTATCAACTGGATCTTTGGTTTTTTGATAATCCTTTTATCTTTTTCTGATTTTTTCTTATTTGAGTGGTTTGCTTTGAATTGTGTGAATATTTTGTGATTTAAATGTTTCCACTAGAAATTATTACGTTGAATATGATAACTATTGAAAGTGAATTTAACATTGGTTCTTCATTCTTATATCGATTATTTTTCATTTTGAATTTCTTGATTTTCAACATGAAAATTCAAAACAGGTGTATGAAGGATTGTGTGATTCCTTTCAATGATTAGAAAATGGTTTCATAACATGTTTTTACTTTCAGGTCTTCTCTTTTGGTTAATGAATAAAAGCTCTGGTTATCATCATGATTCAACAATGGAATCCAAGAATAGATTTATTTTAATTTTATACACTTGTTCTTGTTTTTCTAATACTATTTGATGATATTTCAAAATGGAATGATCTCATTTGAGCATGAGCTAGAGAACTAGATTTCGATTAATAATCAAGACATGAGTTGCTTCAATCTTAGTCTTAATGGTCAAAATCCTTTTCATGACTTAAAACTATGAACAATGGTTAAATTTTCTTTATGTATTTAGACCTTTCATTTGAATTACATGACATTACAAAGGTCATTACTATAAAAGTTTTTGTTACTATCATGTCATGGTTTTTAAGTCATTATTGTTATTTCTTGGTCATTATGCAAAGTTCTTTGCAACTAATTGTTTTAACGATCGTTCTTAATAACCACGTAATACGAAAAATTAAATTGATTGCATGTTACACTATGTTTAAAACATGTGGCTAATAAAACAATTGAGAATTTCATTGTTTACCATCAATTAAATGAAAAAGTGTCCCAAGAGTTGTCCATTGATTTAACAATTCACTTTTGTACATTTCTTTAAAGTTTGTTTGTAAAATAAGCATAGATATGAGTTTATTTTTATTTTTTGTATTGTTTTACTATATTAATAATTAAATGTTTGATTTAAAACAATACATAATGGAACATTCCATAGTTATTCTCAAATATTTTTGTTATTATTAGAGTTTGATATTTTTAGAATGAAAGGCGTTTAAATTGTTTGTTTGATTTTGTTTGATTTTGTTTGCTATTATTAATAATTATTTTAATTGTTTTGTTTACACGATATCATACTTCAGATCATGGAAGAGAGTTGGAATTGCTTGCTTTGGGAGAATAGTTGCTAAAGGATTGAAATGAGAAAACTAAAATATAGCTTCACTTCTCAAGGGGAAAAATCACATCTTCATTTCTGAACAAACAGTAACAAACTTACGAAAACGCTTGAAAACCCATCTGTATAACAGAGCGATTTACCTTACTCGTGTGGATTTTCTCCAGAAATGGAACGGTTTGGGAGATACAGACATATGTTTGACATGAATTTTTCCATATTTTGTGTTGCAGTCAACCTCCAATTTGGCTTTTGTTTGAACAACCCATGGATAATAGAGATTGATGTTTAGCATGAAATTAATTAAATTAAATCAATTTATGTAGTCTGGGATTATAAAAAGAATATTAGTGAGCTCTGGAAGAAAGGAGGAGAATGAAATAGCGAATGGACTCAAGATTGTAATGGGAAGACAGTGAACCTCATTTTTCTTCAAAATTTTGTTCTGTGAGTAATTTTGGAGTTTTTTTTTTAATATAATATCATTTGTTTTCATTTACGTGTTCATTTTATTACTGTCATAGCTTTGTAGAATGAAAATTTGGATTTTGTCCATGTTTAATTAATTCATTGTTATGATATTAATTCGTGTATCTCTTGTTCCAAATATTAATATTTTAAAAATATCATTTGTTGTCTCAGCTTTATCAATTCTTTGTGTGATTGATAGATAAATGCATGTTTAAAATGCATTAGATTTTTCTTATGCAAATTACATGTGTTTAATTATTTATTTTTAATGAAATGTGTTTCGTTAATTGAAATAATATGTATTATTATTCTCCATAAAGGATTGATCTCAAAGTTGCTTCCTTTCCTTATCTATATTAAATCTACTTTATTTTGTTGAAATTTCTTTCACCAGATTTTTGTTGGAATTGAAGTGCAACATTGTCTCTTAAAATTTCTTTTACAGGTGGACAATCTAACAGAGTTTTGAAGGAGAAGATTCAACCATTAGATTGCAACTCTGTTGTTGATCAGGATAGGTTTTATTTTATTCTCTTAGAAATATTTATGGTGTCACGCTATTTGGTTTGATTGATTTTGAATGTAAAACATTATTATCAAGTTAACTCAAACTGCTTTGATCATTAGATTTTGTCTTTCATTAATTACATTCAAAATCATTTAGTTTAGATTTGATTGTTAGCTTAACTTGAATATTATTGTTTCATTGTGATTGAAGTTTGAATTATTTGTTTTCTTTATTATTTATAGATATTGTTTAGATTGGATTTGTAGGGATTAAGTTCCATTACATACTTTGAAATTCTCGTTTTCACAAGGTTTCTAGTAAATCTTGTACCCATGTACAACTTGTAAATTTTGTGAATTTATGTAATTAAGTGTAATGTTATCTAATCTAATAGATCATTGTAAATACTCAAAATCTGAAAATTAGTAGTTAGGATCTTAAACGACTTTTCATGTATTTATTAGATAGATCCTTTCACCGGCCAACGGAGTCGTTAAACTCGTCAAGGATAGTTACCTTAAACATCTTAGGTTACACTTAAACAACCTTGGACCATACTATTCCCTTTCAGTTGACGAGTGATCAATATCGTCCGTCAACCTAGAATAACAACATGAATGATAATCTGGCCTTCTAGAGTCTTTAATTCAAATGTATTTAATTTCTCATGGCTCCTGCCCAAATCCCGGTGTTGGAACATGGTTTCTATTTTTCATTACCTAATGTTTCCAACAAGACAGTTGCTCTCTTGTCGAAACTCAACTTTGATGGTGAAGGGAATGTATCTGTAAAAACTTATCTTCATCAGTTTTCGTGTAAATGTCTCAAACATGGTATTACTAATATAAAAGTTTTATGCAGATTGTCCGCATTCACTTTTAGAATCCGAATAAAATGGTGGTTTGAATTTTTTCCAACCTATTATATTTTCAATTGGTTTCAATTTGAAAATGAATTTTTAGATGTCTTTGAGATTAATGATTACAATAAATTATGTGCAAAATTTGAGACTCTACTAATTAAGGATGATTCATCTTCAAATAATTTTTCAATAGAGATCAATCATGTTCTTTGTAAGTTTCATCTTGATGATTTATCTTTTATATAAGATATTATTTCGGATGCTTTTTCCCCCTTCATTCAACAAGATTTAATTGCATATGATGAATTGAATATAGATCATAACACCAATTTGGAAATTGAATCTTGTTCGCACAATTAAATGAATCCATTAGAAAATTTTGAACAAGCAGAAGAGGTAGGATTTATTGAGAATGATTTTATTAATGAGGAAAATAGTATTTTTTCTAAATCATTTCATCTTCAATATTCTACTATTGTAGTTAGAATAGAAGAAGATTTGATTGTGGATCAAGGTGCATGTTTATATTCTTCTAACTCTTGCTCTAATTAGTTCCCAAATTCAATAACTGAAGGACAGATAGATGATGAAAATGATCTTAAGTGTTCTAATATTTTAACAGAACTGATTAGAGATATAGATTTTCAATTTAAAGCAAAAACCTTAAATCCTTATCCACAAATCACACCTTGTTTACAAGAAAGATTAGATACATGTCATGAAATTATTTTTTGAAAATCCGGTTGAGCATATTATGTTTGAGAACGTATCATCAAAACAAAGTGAAAGAATTAAGGCAAGTGAAGAGGAATGTATTGGAAATATCGTTGTGGATTATCATTGCTTAAGAGAATCTTTTCATTTTCTTATTGGTGATTCTTTCTATTCTTTATATCTTGATATTTTCTTAGGTTCTGATGTGCATAACACTTTACCCACTTTATTCTACAATTCATCATCACAATATGATCCTTTTGATATATCAAGTATTGGTGATGTAACTATTAAACATAAGAATAATAAAGGCAAATTTGACGCTCTTTCACTACAATCATTCACAAGAGAGAAAGATATGTTGTATGATGATCCTTCTTAATTGATTTATGAAAAAGACAATGCATTCACTATGGAGATCAAAGATTCTTTACTTCATATTCATTCATTGATTGTATTAAACTATCATGATTCTACTACACATTTGGAACTAATTCTTCTCATCAAAAGGAATGCTCAAATCAACAATTTGATTTCTATAATGAATCCTTATATGATGTGTTTATCAATTGTAGATCTAACTCATCAAAGTTATAATTTCCATTCTAAGTTTCATGATAGGATTGAAGATTGGCTTGAGAATTCATATCTAAAAAATCTTTGGAGTAATGGTAAAGTCATGCTTACCTTGTTTCTTATTGAAAATCTAGGAGGAAAGCATGATGTGTTTTTTCATATCCTCCATGTGAATAAATTCATGAAAAGGTGGATAATTGTCAGGAGAATGAGGCAATTCAGTCTTGGCTAATGGTTATGTTATGTCCCCATAATTTTGGCAAGTTTTCTAAATTTAGTTACATTCTTCCATGCTTTTTTGATCTGTATCATGACAAAATTGAAAATTGGTTGGAGGGTTCATATATTAAAAATTTTCAACATAATGGTAAGGATATACTTACTTTGTTTTTGTATGAAGAAAATAAAGTTAAAGGTAAGTATGATGTGTTTATTTTCGTTTCTGAATTACTTCAATCCATCTTAGTAATTGGAGATTTCTTTGTCTTTGCAGTATTGGAGTTACTTCAATGGTTACATTGGAAATCACATTTCACTTAGTTCATGTAGAGTAGAATAGTGTAAAGTAGGTTTAGAAATAGGTTATATTTTATTTTATTTCTTTCACTTTGTCAATTTGATTAAGTGCAACAAGGGGTCACTTTCAGGACAAAGGAAAATCACCATTCAGGGAAGGCTTCTCTTCTTTTCTTTTTCATTACTTATTTCTTTGTTTATCATTTTTAAGTGTTTCCCTTCGAGTCATATCTTTAAATTCTTATTATTTTTATCTTTATTGTGGAACTTTTTAATATGATCATTTTTTCAAAACTAGCAAGTAAGGATAATCTAAGTAAACTAATGAAAAGGATCTCAACTTTTGATTATATTCCATTTAACATTACCTTTAAAAGGTCGTATCTTAAAATAATTTATCAATACATATGACTTAACGTTGCAATGTTTATATGGTCATTTCTCTACAATTTTAAAAATTGAAATGTTGTTAAGGAGACGAGCAATAAACAATTGAAATTGATTTTCATATTGACTTATTGAATGGAATTAACCTGTTTTGAAAATGACAAATCATGACTGCACACTCTAATAAATGATCATTTATTTTTCTTTCTATACATAATCTGTAATAAAGAAGACCTTATTAGCTTAACATTTTATGCGGAAAATGGAAATTTTGATACTAATTCTTCATCTGAAGGAAATAAATACATTTAAAGGGTCTCACTACAATCAATTTAATTGATCAATTTGTATTTTATGAATTGACAAACTTATCCCATTTATGATATTCATTCCTTCTATTGCGACAAAAAATTTCACATTATATTTTCACATAAGATGTTACTCATATTGATAAGGCTTTTTTTGGTTTAACTTTATTCTTTTCTTTTCATTTTGTTTTCAAATTTGTTTGATCAAAGTTGAAATTCTTAGCTTATTTCATATTATTTTATTTTGAAGATTTTTGGTGTGACAATCAATTTTTTTGGGGTTTTAAACGATGAAATGTTGATTCTATTACGACTATCAAATTTTAAGATTAATGGATAAGGATTTTCTAATCCCAGAATAAATGGTACTCTAGTTTACGTAAGTCATCTCATCTTTCATCATTCTGAAGGTTTGTGCTTGAAGAAATCTTTTGCAAGGTAATTTTCAAGAAGAGAATTACCCTTCCCATGGTGGAACACTTTCCAAGTTTTAACTTCATATTAAAACCTAGTTGCATTGATTACTTTTCCTTTTGACTATTACAAATTAAGTACAAAATGTTATATTTATATAATTTCTCCAATTATGCTTTAATTGGTTCCCTCTTTAGGAATAAAAGAGTGATACTTGTATTGTTATTATCTCAAACCTCTTAATGTCATCCCACACTCTTAGGGAGTAAAGTTTTCCTCCCCATCCACTAAGTAATCTCTAATGAGATTAACATTAATCATATTGCAACCTTTTTCATATAACAAATGACATTTAAGGGGTTAGTTGGAGGATATGAGGTCTCATTGTGAACCAACCTATCATGATCATGGGTATTTACGGTATGACATTACCATCATCTGGTCACCAAGACAAGTTAATGGCTCTTGATTACATGACTGACGGAAAGGAGGTCTCATCATGAGCTAACCTTTTCATTCCTGTAGATATCTTTGAATGGCATTGTCACTATCTAATTGTCAAGTCAGGACAATGGCTTCCAACTCATTCTTTATAAAAGTAAAGAAAGTAAGTTTTAACAAAAGGTTTATATGTTATGCATCTTTAACTAGTGGATGGGATAAAAACAACTAAATGGGTTAAAAGGTATCACTGTCGAGGCTATGGATACCTCCTGGATACAATGGTTATGCATATAGTATTAGAGGTAAACTATAAGATAACATCTAGTCATCATGAATTGTTCCTTAGGGTATTTTCCGATAAAGAATATATTTTGTAAGAAGTTTGATCAATGAATACTTGTCTTTGCATTTTGGGTAATAGTTAGAAGGCTATCTTTTAAAAATCAATTGCATCAGGTTAAATATTTAAAAGGTTGATTTTTTAATGTGGTACACATGTTTCAAGACAAACTCTATTTTTGTCAAAATCCTTATCTGTTGTCTTATCATACATGTAAATATTATATTATCTAGCTAGAGATAACTACTTTGTCCTAGTGTGTCGCCATTTGTTGGCCCCCCAATAGTCCCCCTTGATTTTTTTTTGTATAAATTCAAGGAGACCCCCTTGACCATTTGAAAACATTGATTTCATGACATCTGACTCTATATTACTTGATCCAAGAAGATGATTTTATGGATTATTTTGGTGTCATGGATGGCTTGTAATGTAATAACTTAAAAAAATTGTATCAACTGGATCTTTGGTCTTTTGATAGTCCTTTCATATTTTTCTGATTTTTCTTATTTGAGTGGTTTTCTTTGAATTGTGTGAATATTTTGTGATTTAAATGTTTCCACTAAACATTATTACATTGAATATGATAACTATTGAAAGTGAATTTAACATTGGTTCTTCATTCTTATATTGATTTTTTTCATTTTGAATTTATTGATTTTCAACATGAAAATTCAAAACAAGAGTATAAAGGATTTTGTGATGCCTTTCAATGATTAGCAAATGATTTCATAACATATTTTTATTTTCAGGTCTTCTCTATTGGTTAATGGATAAAAAATCTGGTTATCGTCATGATTCGACAATAGAATCCAAGAATATATTTATTATTACTTTTATACATGTGTTCTTGTTTTCCTAATACTATTTGATGATATTTCAAAAAGGAATGATCTCATTTGAGAACGAGCTAGAGAACTGGATTTCCATGAATAATCAAGACATGACTTGCTTTGGTCTTAGTCTTAAAGGTCATAATTCTTATCATGACTTAAAACTATGAACAATACTTAAATTTTCTTTATGTATTTGGACCTTTCATTTGAATTACATGACCTTACAAAGGTCATTACTATAAAAGTTCTTGTTACTATCATGTCATGGTTTTCAAGTCATTATTGTTATTACTTGGTCATTATGCAAAGTTCTTTGCAATTAATTGTTTTAACGACCATTCTTAATAACCATGTAATTCAAAAAATTGAATCGATTACATGTTACACTATGTTTAAGACATGCGGCTAATAAAACAATTGAGAATTGCATTGTTTATCGTCAATTAAATGGAAAGTGGCCCAAGAGTTGTCGAGTGATTTAACAATTCATTTTTGTACATTTGTTTATAGTTTGTGTGTAAAATTAGCATAGATATGAGTTAATTTTATTTTTTGTATTTTTTTATTATATTAATAATTAAATATTTGATTTAAAAAAATACATAATGGAACATTCCATAATTATTCTCAAATATTTTTGTTATTATTAGGGTTTGATTTTTTAGCATGAAAGACGTTTAAATTATTTGTTTGATTTTATTTGTTATTATTAATAATTGTTTTGATTGTTTTGTTATGGGATGCCATACTCTAGATCATGGAAGAGAGTTGGAATTGCTTGTTTTGGGAGAATAGTTGCTAAAGGATTAAAATGAGAAAACTAAAAAACCACTTCACTTCTCAGGAGGCGAAATCAATTCTTCATTTATGGGAAGACGGTAACGAATTTACGGAAACGCTTGTTAACCCATCTGCATAACGGAGCGATTTACCTTAATCTCGAGGATTTTCTCTAGAAATGGAACAGTTTGGGAGATATGGACAGATATTTGACATGAAATTTTCCATATTTTGTGTTGCATTCAACCTCCAATTTGGCTTTTGTTTGAACGACCCATGGATATCAGAGATTGATGTTTAGCATGAAATTAATTAAATTAAATCAGTTTATGTAGTCTGGGCTTATAAAAATAAGATTAGTGAGCTCTGGAAGAAAGGAGGAGGATGAAATAGTGAATGGACCGGGGATTGTAATGGGAAGGCAATGAACCACATTTTGCTTCAGTCTTTTGTTATATGAGTAATTTTGGAGTTTTTTTTAGTATAATATCATTTGTTTTCATTTATGTGTTCATTTTCTTCCTGTCATAGCTTTGTAGAATGAAACTTTGGCTTTTGTCCATGTTTAATTAATTCATTGTTGTGATATTAACTTGTGTATATCTTGTTCCAAAGATTAATATTTTAAAAATATCATTCATTATCTCAACTTTATCAATTCTTTGTCTGATTGATAGATAAATGCATGTGTAAAATGTATTAGATTTTTCTTATGCAAATTACATGTGTTTAATTATTTCTTTTTAATGAAATGTGTTTCGTTAATTGAAATAATACATTATTATTCTCCATAAAGGATTGATCTCAAAGTTGTTTCATTTTCTTATCTGTATTAAATCTACTCTATTTTGTTGAGATTTCTTTCACCAGAATTTTGTTGGACTTGAAGTGCAACATTATCTCTTAGAATTTATTTTATAGGTGGACAATCTAACAAAGTTTTGAAGGAGAGGATTCAACCATTAGATTGCAACTCTGCTCTTGATTAGGATAGGTTTATTGTAATCTCTTAGAAATATTTATGGTGTCACACGATTTGGTTTGATTGATTTTGAATGTAAAACATTATTATCAAGTTAAATCAAACTTCTTTGATCATTAGAGTTTATCTTTGATTAATTACATTCAAAATCATTTAGTTTATATTCAATTGTTAGCTTAACTTGAATATTATTGTTTCAGTATGATTGAATTTTGAATTATTTTTTTTCTTTATTATTTATATATATATATTAGATTGGATTTGTCGGGATTAAGCTCCATTACATACTTAGAAATTCTCATTTTCACAAGGTTTCTAGAAAATCTTGTACCCATGTACAACATGTAAATTTTGTGAATTTATGTAATTAAGTGTAAGGTTATCTAATCTAATAGATCATTGTAAATACTCAAAATCTGACAATTAGTAGTTAAGATCTTAAACAAATTTTCATTTATTTATTAGATAGATTCTGTCACCGGCCAACGGACTTGTTAAACACATCGGGGATAGTTACCTTAAATGGCTTAGGTTACACTTAAACAACCTTGGACCGGAATATTCCCTTTCAGTTGACGAGTGGTCAATATCGCTAGTCAACACAATTCCAAAATGAATGGACAAAATGCATTACAAGACGATTATACAAAATGGAGCATTTAGATTTAACTCTTTAAATTATGTGTATCTACTAATTGAACGATCAATCATGGGCAGAAGGCGATAAATGCATGGCATGGAAAGGAAAGGCATGGTAAGGCAAGGCATGGCATGGAAAGGCAAGACAAGGCAAGGCATGGCATGGCATGACATGGTGAGGCAAGGCATGGCATGGAATGGAAAGGCAAGGAAAGGCATGATAAGGCATGGCATGGAAAGGAAAGGCATGGCATGGCAAGGAAATGAAATGAAAGGCATGGAATGGAAAGGAAAGGCAAGGCATGGCATGGAAAGGCATGGCATGGAATGGCATGGCAAGGAAATTAAAGGCATGGAATGGCATGGCATGGCAAGGAAAGTCATGGCATGACAAGGCATGCCATGGAATGGAAAGGCAAGGCATGGCATGGAAAGGTATGGCATGGCATGGAAAGGAAAGGCAAGGCAATGCATGGCTTGGCATGGAAAGGAAACACAATCTAGGGCATGGCATGGCATGGAAAGGAAAGACATAGAATGGCAAGGCATGGAATGGAAAGGCAAGGCATGGCATGGCATGGCATGGCATGGAAAGGAAAGGAAAGGAAAGGCATGACATGGTAAGGCAAGGAAAGGAATGGCATAGCATAAAAATGTAATGCAAGGCAAGGCGTGGAATGGCATGGCATGGAAAGGAAAGGAAAGGCATGGCAGGGTAAGAAAATTCAATGCATGGCATGGAATGGCAAGGTAAGGCATGGCATGGAAACGCATTGCATGGAAAGGCAAGGCAAGGTGTGGCGTGGAAAGGCATGACATGGAAAGGCAAGGTAAGGCATGGAATGGGAAGGAAATACATGGCATGGAATAGCATATAAAGGAAAGGAAAGGCATGTAATTGCATGGCAAGGCAAGGAAATATAAGACATGGCAAGGCAAGGCATGGCATGGCAAGGCAAGGCATACCGTGGCAAGGCAAGGCATACCGTGGCATGACATGGAAAGAGATGGCATGAAAAGGAATAGCAAGACAAACCAAGGCAAGGCATGGCATGGCACGACATGGCATGGCATGGAAAGGCATGGCATGGTATAGCATGGCATGGAATGGCATGGCATGGAATGGCAAGGCAAGGCATCGCATGGCATGGTATGGCATGGAATGGCATGGTATGGAAAGGCAAGGAAAGGCATGGCATGGAATGGCATGGAATGGCATGGAATGGCATGGCATGGCAAGGAAAGGCATGGAATGGCATGGTAAGGCAAGGCATGGCATGGCATGGCATGACATAGCATGGCATGGCATGGCATAGCAAGGAATGACAAGGAAAGGAAAGGAAAGAAAGGCAAGGAAAGGTTGCAAGAAAGGAAAGGAAAGGAAATGGAAGAAAAGAAAATCAAAGAAAGGAAAGGAAAGGCTAAACATAGTTCCCTGAGACAAAAAAGAACCAAAAAATACAATAATACCATAACAACCATAAAATGAAGCCAAAATTTCAATCATTCCAAAATCTGAAATATTTGTTCAATTATTCATTTTACATACTTATGGCCATTCAAGTAGACCATCAAGATCACTTCTACTATTGATGGTCTCCATTAACTTCTCATGCTCAGATTAAGGAAATAAGTATTGTACCTTTGATGAGTTCTTACTTGGCATTGTTTGTAGTTGGAGGTTTGTACCAACAACCAAGTTTCTAAAGTGGTATACAGATTCACCTGGTTTATAATATTGAAATACATAACCATTTTTCTTTCGTGTTCTTCCATCATGTGTAATATATTCTCCTTTAATATCCATCGACCCAATCAGAAATTCAATTCCTTCAAAATTTGTTATCGATCGCATGAGGGTATGTTTTCTCTCTAAGAAATGTGCTAGCCAATAATCAATGCCCCATTCATTACCTCTTGGAGAAACCACTGCGTATATGTGCCCTGCAAAAAATGGAGTTCCAACATGTGAGTCCACTAAATGACCAAAGAATAAAACATTGACGCTATTTATTCAAGATTTAATAGAAGGTTTCAACGAAACTGGTAGTACGAAATCTGAGACATGATCATAGTCTATTGAAATATTTGATTGGTCCTCCTCCAACTGGGATAATTCCATAGTTATACGTTGACCGATGGGGAGTGATACACGATCCCATCTATCAAACCCAATCTGTCAATTCACAATCATCCCATTCAATACTACTACATGGACCATAGAAGCAAGAGAGTTTTCCCATACATATTTCAACTATTGCATTGTCTGATGTTCAAACTGAATGGAATCCAAGGAGATATTTGCAGTCTCATTTCTCCTGAGCTCCTCTTTCACATATCCTTATGTAAAACCCCCAATGAAATATGGACCACCATGGAATTACTTTTTGGAAAATAGGACAAGATGAGGGGACATATACTCGAGGTGTAATTGCTCACTTTGGATTCAAAAACCTTCGACAATATCCAAGGTTTCTTTACCAAATATAAGGATTTTTTGTCGCAACTCAAGGCTTACAGGGTCTATAAATCTAAGGAGGAGAAACAAATAGTTCTTACTATTCTTTCCAAACTTGGTCTAGAATACTTAGTTTTTGTATCCACATCTCATTCAGTTAGGTTTGCCTCTAGAGCCACCTGGAAGATTCCCTCTCTTGAGGTCTTTATTAATTCTCTGACGCAAGAGCAAAAAAAGCTCATCAACATGGGAAAAATAAAAGGCCTAAAGGTGCATGCAATTGATGTGCAAGATGGTAGAAGCCACCAAAATCAGAAATATAAAAACCAAGACAAAAGGAAGGAACATGCAAATACAAAGAAGGAAGGGTACTCAAAACCCTTCAACGATTCCTCTGGATCCAAAGGTGGAAAGGGAAGAAAAGGGGAGAAATTCACTTACTTCCATAAAGGATTCCATTCAAAATATGTATGTATTTAGAAAAAGATAGATCAAATGGCCCAAATACTTCACAAACCAACCTTAGAGATCGCATCCCTGAGGGTGCCAAGAAGAAGAAGACAGAAGATCAAAATCCCAAGAAAGGTAATTCTATCCATGCTTTGATTTCCATCAACTCATGTCCCAATGCTTGGATTGTAGATTCAGGAGAATCACACCACATGGAATCCACAAAAGAATTCTACTCTTCATTGGAATCATGCAAAGGTCCTCCTATTCTAATGGGGGACAACTCTCATGTCAAGGTCACTGGCAAAGGGATAATTAAACTCACAAACAAAAGCTTTGAGAATGTGCTACATGTTCCCAAACTCTCTGTCAATATTCTCTTTGTATATCAGATGAAAAAAATCGACACCAGGAAGAGATTAGTATTCACACTTGATGTTATGGATATCTATGACTTGCAAACCAATTCCAAGGTTGCTACTGGTGAGGTAAATCATTAGTCTAAACTCTACACATTTTATGAATTTATTGAACCAAATTTTGCATTACTACTTACCCATGCTAATGAAAGTAGTAGCATATGGCATGAAAGGTTCGAGCATTTAAATTTCATATATATGCAACAACTTAGAAAGAAGGGAATGGTTGAAGTTCTACCTAATATCCACTTCTCCAAAGGAATTTGTGAGGGATGTGTTCTTGGAAAACACCCTCAAGAGAAATTTGACAAAGGAAAGACTCAGAAGGATTCCTTTTCTTTGGATCTGATCCATAGTGACCTCATGGGACCTTTTCCTCATCCATCAATCAGTAAAGCAAGGTGCGTTCTCATTTTTGTTGATGATTTCTCATGCTTCACGTGGAATTTCTTTCTCAGGAAAAAATCAGAGGTCTTTCAACACCTCAAAGATTTCAAAGCCCTTATTCAGACACAGTCAGGAAAGAAGATTAAATTCCTCTAAACAAATAATGGGAGGGATTATGTCAACCATGAGATACATAATATTTGTCTTGAGGATGGAATGCAGTTGCAACACATAGTTCCTTATACTCCACATCAAAATGGAGTGGCTAAGTGGAAAAATAGATCCATGAAAGAGATGGCATCATGCATGTTGCATGCAAAGTCACTTCCACAGATATTATGGGCTGAAACACTTAATTGTGAAACCTACATCCAAAACATATCTCCTCATAGATCTGTCAAGGATAAAACCCCCTTCAAGGCTTGGAGTAGCCTCAAACCGGAAGTGAACCACTTTCATATATTTGGTTCTCGTGCATGGGCCAAGATTCCCTCTGAGAAGAGGAAGGAACTTGATCCACATAGTACACAATGTATTTTTGTTGGATACCATGACGGTGTGAAGGGATACAAACTCATTGATCTCTCCACAAACTAGCTCATCATTGAGTGTAGTGTCCAATTGGAGGAAAGTATCTTTCATGTGCCTCAGCAGTCACATGCATACACTTTTGTTCTTCCACCTGCCAGAGATGATGAGCATGCACGTGACGACTCTTCTTCATATGAGAGTTTTGATTCATAGGATTCAGATGATTCAAATATAGAGTCGATATAGTCAGATGTAGATTCAGTGCATGCAGATGTAGATTTAGAGCTAGAGTTGAGGCCCAAATGAGACAAGACTACTCTTCAGGATCTAGGAGATTTTATTGGGGATCCATTTGATACCAAGAACACTCAATCTGATTTCAAGGAGACTCCTCTTGCACTCACTTCCACTGAATCAATGCCACCCAAGCATCTTTTCTTGGTTCAGTCTTCACATCCACATTCCTATGGTGAGGCTACAGAGAATCCATTTTTGGAATCCACCATGAAGGAGGAGTGCAAATCCCTCCTAAAGAACCAGACTTGGGATATAGTTTCCCTTCCTGCAGGAAGGAAACTTGTTAGGTGTAAATGGGTCTACAAGAGCAAGAGCACAGTGGAAGGATAGGTTAGTAGATACAAATCCAGGCTAGTTTCCAAAGGCTTTAAGGAAGTGCATAGCATTGACTATGACGATACCTTCACTCTAATAGCGAAGATGGATTCCATACGTTTGGCACTTCCATTGCGACAGCCAAGGGATGGGAAGTCCATCGGATGGACATGAAGAATGCATTTCTTCATGGAGATCTCTCTGAGGGATCTACATGGAGCGGACCCAAGGCTTCATGCAAGATTCATCTTTGTTTTTCCTATTAAAGAAGTCTCTTTATGGCCTCAAGTAGGCCCCAAGGGCATGGTATGCCAAGATGGACTCCTACTTGTTGTCACGGAACTTTTTACAATGTAAGTCAGACTTGAATTTTTACATGCTCGGGATGGTTGATTCACTTCTACTCCTATTTATGTATGTTGATGATTTGTTAATCACCAGTTGCTTGACTTCGGCGATTACTGTAGTCAACAGGATTATGCATGGCAGGTTCTTGATGAAGGACATGGGTCCACTACATTTCTTCCTTGGGCTCGAGATCAGTCAGAATGCATCAGGCATCAAACTATCTCAAGCCAAGTATGCACGAGATCTCCTTAAGATATTTCACATGACAGAATGCAAGTCTACCCTGACTCCCTTCCTATTAGGAGTCATACTTGAGGATGGAGGGGACACTCCACTGGTGGATAGAAAATTGTACACATGGATAGTGGGGAGCTTGTTGTATCTCACACACTCAAGACCAAATCTCTCCTATGCAATTGGAGTAGTTTCCAGGTTATTGCAAGAGTAGCATAAACTACATTGGAAGGTTTCAAAGTGTATCCTTCGATACATACAAGGCACCATCACCTATGGGATTCACTATGCATCATATTCTACATTGGACCTCATCGAGTTCACTGATTTTGACTGGGTTGGTGACAACATTGATCGCAATTCCACATATGGTTACTCACTCAATCCAGGTTTTGGGCCCATCTGTTGGTCAAGCAATAATTAGGCATCTATTGATTTATCTTCAATCGAGGTAGAGTACATAGGGGTAGTTAAAATAACCATTCAGGCTATGTGTCTATAGCATTTTCTCACTGAGTTGGGCATTCAATTTCATCGTTTGATCGTCATCTGGTGTGACAACTAGAGCACTCTGAAGTTCTGCAGAGATCCAGTTTATTGGCAGCGGACGAAGCACATCGAGATCCACATGCACTACATCCAATACTTAGTACACAAGTTGATCATTGACCTACAGTTTTGTCCTTCAACAGAATAGATTGCAGACATCTTTACCAAGACCTTCACTGAGAAGAATTTTCATTCTTTGTGCAGTCATCTTGGAGTGAAGGACACAGTTTCCTAGCAACTGTCAGTTCTTTTTTACATATAGTGTACTTTGAGTGGGGGGGGTGGGGTTCCCATGAGATTTTCCCTCTTTCCTTATTTATTTCAGTGTATATTTTATTTTTGGTTACCTAACATGGCCTCGTTGCCAAGACCCGTTCTTTATTTTCACCATAGTGATGTTCAGGGGGGTGTTAGAGATACTTCACACACACCTAGGATTTATTTTTTCTAAGTTTTTCCCTATGTTTATTATTCATTATTCAATCTCTTATATTTTAGGGAGAATATTCATTTTCCTACATTCTAGGAGAATATTCTCTTCACTTCACACTTCAGTTTGATTAGTTGAGTGAAGTTTTAATGCCACATTGGTTTCATCACCATGTGGGATTGGAATCATCACTTGCTAATGCGCATTGTCCTTGGGATTATCACCAGACTAGCACATTACTCATTATTCCCTGATCTCCTCCTCACTTCATTGTGTTTTAGTCAGTTAACCGAAGACTGAGAGACTAGTCAACTCAGACTAGGTGGTAGTTTACTCCCATAACTGTCGGTGTGTGTCCAGATCAAACTAGACCACCACTATGGCACATTGGCTTCTCCTCCAGTGTGCATTAGTTGAGTTATACAAATTATATCATGTGTAAATTTTCATTCATTTGGTTCATAAAAATTCTTTGATTCTCACTCTCTTGTTTCCTTCTTTTCTCATTTCTCTACAATTATGTGTGTATTTTTTCTAGCTAGATATTATCTATGCAGGTTCATCCACATTTACATCTAGATGATGATGGCGGAAATATAACTTTGCATTCGTGAAAAAGGGTATTATGCAATACATGAAAAATATATGTGTGTCATAATAATAACCATACTCAATGTGATATCTACAACATCATATGTTACCAATTGTGTTTATTCAAACATACCAAGGCTTGCATTTATGGAAAGATATTTGTCCCAAGTTAAGTGCACTATGTATTGTCCTGAATCTCTCATACAATTTTGTTTGTGTAATGTCAAGAAAGTGTTTAATATGGGGTTCACGTTCCCTAGATCCCCTTCTCAATTTTAGTACATCTTTTTTGTTGGAAGAAGTTCTAGTGTTATCATGCCAGAAACCATGTACTAGTCCCTTAACTGCTACAATTAACTTCATGTTAGAACAGGGTATCCTACCAATGAAGGCCCAAAAATCTGTTGGTCCACCTATGTTGAGGCTATCTCATTTATGAGAATACTTTCTAATGGTTTTGATATTGAATTTCATGATATGAGAGGTTCATTGGAGAAAACGGTGTTTTCTTGTGATCTTGCTAACAATTGATTGCGACAAGACACATCAGGCTGCATTATGATCTTTAGAATGAGATTTCTTACCAATTATTTGAAAAATAACCATAAGGTTTCTAATAATATGATGACTTGTTTCTAAACTTTTTACTGTTTTAATGCCTAAAATTCTCTTAACAACAGTCAAACCTCTAGATTTTAACAAAGCCAAAAATAATTGACATTTAGTGACATTGGATTTTGGTTCAAAGTATTCTTTATTGATTTGATAAGAATGATAATGAATAGTGCGTTTAGGTAACTTAACTTCAAGTGATGTTAGACCACTTTCATCCACCTGAATGCATTTAGGAGTTCTTCGTCGCACACTGCTCAATATAGATAGTGAATTTGAACGCCTATTCTGACACTCTTGACATCCCCGTTGTGGAGTTAACAATGTTTCAGTTCTTTCCCCTTCAATTATTGGTGGATCAATTATAGGAGGAGAGTGGACAAGCCCATGACTATTTTTTGGAACGTTTGACTGTCCAACAAGAGGTTGCACCACAGGAACTTCTTCACCATAATGTTGTGCACTATTTGTCTCTTTAATTTCATACATTGTATAATCAGCTCCAAAAAAATCCTCCATCATTTGTTCATCCACAACAAATTTTCTTGATGAGATACCAATCGAATTGGTCTCTAATGAACTCTTGCACTTTTCTTGTGGTGATCGAGGAGAAACAACAGCGGCATCTATTCTACTAGAAATTGGATTTTCCTCTTCTGAAAGCCTACGCTTTGACATACGGAACTTTGTATTTTCTCTTTCTTCTTCTACCTTTTAAATGGGTATTTATTTCCCCATTGACTTTCTATCTCGATTATGTTGGTTCCCCATGTTTAAAGAGAAAAAATATCTTCCAAGCACCCCACCACAAATTTTTCTTAGTATTACACAAGCAAACATAACTAACAATTCCAATTCCAAGTGGACAAATTTGTCTTGGTATTACAAAAGAAGACACAACTAACAATTCCAATTCCAAATCCAATTGGAAAATTTTGCCTTGGTATTACACAAGAAGACACAACTAACAATTCCAATTCCAATTGGACAAATTTGTCTTGGCATTACACAATAAGACACAACTAACAATCCCAATTGGACAAATTTGTCTTGGTATTACACAAGAAGACACAACTAACAATTCCAATTGGACAAATTTGTCTTGGTATTACACAAGAAGACACAACTAACAATTCCAATTAGACAAATTTTTATTTCTATTACACAAGAAGACACAACCAACAATTCCAATTCCACTTGGACAAATTTGTCTTCCAATTCTTCCCACAATTGTCTTGCAATAGCACAAAATTGTCTATGAATTAAACAACAATGCAAAATGAACAAAAAAATGTCTGATCTTGTTATTTTTGCATGAAGATGTCAGTATTTTTCAAGTTTTTGAGATAAATGAGGTTGAGGAGTGTGATTGGCACAAAAACTTGCCCAGCAGGAATGCATGTGTGTTCATATAATGTGTGTGCACTAAAGCATGTATGTGTTCCTCTTGGGCAGGGATGAGTGCACAACCTCAAGTCTTTCAAGTCACAAGAGCGTTTTCATGCTCTTAATGCAACAAATATAGAATTCATTGTAGACCAAACATCTTTATGAATAAATATGTATAGGGGTTTGGGGACAAATAGGACCTAAGGGCTTAGTATTGAAAGTGTTTCGAAGCAAAGAGAAATGGTTAGAGCACCAAGATGTGGGTTCAAGGGTTGTGGGGCCTTTAACAAGAGGTATATGCATATTGCAGTGAGGTCTTGAGTATGGATGGGGTTAAGAGTCGATTATAGGTTATTCCTAGGCTTAGATGGAGCTAGTGGGGTCTAGGTCAAGCTCTAGGTCATGGTCATGGTATAGGTCTAGGTCATGGTTTAAGCCTATCTCTATCTCTATATCATTGTATACGTCATGGTCTAGTTCTAGCTCTATGTCTACATCATGGTCATCCTATAGGTCTAGGTCATGGTCTAGGTCATGGTCATGGTATAGGTCTAGGTCATGGTAAAAGTATAGCTCTAGATCTATGTCATGGTCTAGGTCATGGTCTAGCTCTAGCTCTAGGTCTATGTCATGGTCTACGTAATGGTCATCATGTAGGTATAGTTCATGGTCTAGTTCATGGTATAGCTCTTTCCATGTCTAGGTCTTGTTATGTCTAGGTCTAGGTCTAGGTCTTGACATGTCTAGGTCAAGGAAATTTATTTCCTTGTGATGTAGAGGGGGGTGTGGAGAGAGAGAGAGGAAGAAAGAGAGTGTGAGAGGGGGAGAGGGGAAAATAAAGAGAGTGTGTGAGAGTGAGAGAGAGGGAGACAATGAGTGGGGGTAGAGAGAGAGAGAGACAGAGAGACAGAGAGGAAGGGGGGCGGAGAGGGAAGGTGGGTTAGATAGAAGAAAAGAGATAAAAGTGGGGAGAGAGAGGGAGGGGGATAGAGTGAGAAAGAGAGCAGGGGTTACATGAAAGAGGTAAAGAGATAATGGGGTAGAGATGGATTGTTTTAGAGTGTGAGAGGGTGGGAGAGGAAGACCAAGAGGGGGGTTTAGAGAGAGAGAGGTGGGAGAGAGATGGTAGATATAGGAGAGAGAGAGGAGAGATAGTGGGAGGGAGGGGGGGAGATAGAGGGAGGGAAGGGGGGATAGAGGGAGTATGTGAGAGTACATATAGATAATTTTTATATCATACATAATCTAGGGCATGTCAAACATTGATTACGAACAATACATAATCAAGGAGATTTAACCTATTACGCTTGTTACCAGGTTGTAAATGTCCAACGACAATAGTCTAATATTGAAGAATGTACAAATAGATAAGTGTTCCAAGAATATATAATCTATGCCAATCTCATAAGAAAAACTCTCAATCATGGATTTCTAATAATCTAAAATCAAACAATGGGAAATTCCAGAGAGATATGAGAAAACCTAACAATGAAATCAAATCAAATCACCAAAAAGGTAAGAAATGTGAAAGATAAAATTATTTAAAAACGAATTAAGAACAACATTCAAATAAGGATAAATATTCCATACAAATAATATTGAATCCACTAAAATATTACTTTTATATTAAAATCAAAAAGAAAAATCAATGTACCATAATCATTATTAAACCATGTGAAATCATTATTAAACCATAGGTGAATGGACATATCCATAAAATATCATTATTAAACAAGAGGTATAGGCATAGTGCACTTAGGGATTGTTTGTGGAGGGGGTTAAGGGTAGAGTATAGGTTATGCCTAGGCTTAGACGGAGCTAGGGGGTTCTAGGTCATGGTCTAGGTCAAGCTCTAGGTCATGGTATAGGTCCAGTTCATGGTCTAGGTCATGGTCATTTTCATATAAGTACTCACATAAGTACTCCATTGGAAGAAGAAGAAAAAATTAACACTCACCTTATAGGTGAGCCTACATTTCTTTGTTGCACATATACTTTATTCATTGTGAGCCATGCCTCACCTTTAGAAGACCTTTGGATTTCTTTGACATCTACAAATGAAATAATAAAACATAACTCACTCATATTTCTGGTAAAATAATTTATCAAGAAATATAAAAAATTACGATACCTACCTACCTCCACCACCTTGGTTGTCCATATGTGACTCCATTAGCTATACAAGTCTTTGGCAAGTTTTTTTTATACGCACATAGCTCCTTCCCTCTCGTTCTGAAAAACCAAATCCCCCCCAAAAAAAAATATAATGAAAAAAATATCAACACAAATCAAAGTGCCACAAGCAACATTGACAACACATACAAGCATGGTCATCCTTAACACAAATTAAGTAAAAACACACTTCAAAATATAGAATCCCCTCTCTTCTCCCAGCCTAGTGAACCAACGCTCTATTCTCCTCTCTAATCGGTTGTTTTTCTCCACTCTTTCTCCCAGGCGAGAGAACCGATGCTCTTATCTCCTCTTTGCTCAATCATTTTCTTCTCTATGCTCTACCCTATTTTATTTTAAGTACTTTGTCAACCACTCATCGAACTTGAAATTAATTTAATTTTAATTTTAGGAACAAAATTTGTTGTCCCATGCTCTGAGTGTCATGTCTACTATTTTTCATTTTTAACAATATTGTTGGCACGCACCTCGATTTTCAATTCTTTGTCTTTCCTTTCCTTGTCATTTCATGCCATGCCATGCCTTTCCTTGTTATGCCTTCCATTTCCTTGAATTTACATGTCATTCCATGCCTTCCCTTGGAGATAGAAGAGGTTGAGGAGTGTGCTTGGCACATAAAACTTCCCAGCAAGAACACAGGAGTGTTCCTATAATGCGTGCACACTAAAGTGTGTGCATGTTCCAGGAAAGAGCACGCATTCATTCTAGGTAGGGATGAGCACCCAACCTAAGGGATTAGGATTGAAAGTTTTTTAAAGCATAGAGAAATGGTTAGAGCACCAAGATGTGGGTGCAAGGGTTGTGGGGCCTTTAACAAGAGGTATATGCATAGTTCACTTAGGGCTCAAGTGTGGAGGGGGTTAAGGGTAGAGTATATGTTATTCCTAGGCTTAGATGGGTTTAGGGGGGTCTAGGTCATGGTCTAGGTCAAGGTATAGGTCATGGTATAGGTCATGGTATAGGTCATGGTCATGGTGTAGGTCTAGCTCTATCTCTAGGGCTATTGTGTGGTCTAGGTCATGGTCTAGGTCTAACTCTAGGTCTATGTCATGGACTATGTCATGGTCATCGTATAGGTCTAGGTCATGGTATATGGTCTAAGTCATGGTGTATGGTCTAGGTCTTGCCATGCCTTTCCATGTCTAGGTCTAGGTCTAGGTCTTGACATATCTAGGTCAAGGCCATTTCTCGACTTGTGATGTACTAAACTTTCTATAGTGTGTGAGAGTCTGAGAGGGAGAGAGAGAGAGGAATACATAAAGGGGGGGTAGAGAGAGAGTGTGTATGAGAGTGTGAGAGATAGAGAGAGGAATAAAGAGAGGGGGTGGAAAGAGAGGAAGAAAGAGAGTGTGAGAAGGGGGGAGAGGAAGACAAAGAGAGTGTGAGGAAGACAAAGGAGGGGTAGAAAGAGAGAGAGGAGGTAGATGTGGGAGAGAGAGAGAGCGATCAAGAGGCGGGTAGAGAGAGAGGTGGGAGAGAGGTAGTATATGTAAGAGAGAGAGAGAGGATAGATAGTGGGAGGGACGAGGGGAGAGAGAGGGAGGAGGGAGGTAGACAAAGAGTTTGTGAGAGTGTGAGAGGGGGGATAGAACAAGATAGAGAGGGGGGCAGAAAGATAGTGTTTGAAGACAAAGAGAGTGTGAGGAAGACAAAGGAGGGGTAGAAAGAGAGAGAGGAGGTAGATGTGG
>ML785258.1:872799-886693 GCA_009831015.1 Picea engelmannii
AAACATAAGTTAACATTAACCACCCTACCCTGCTATGTAACATTTAATGAAATTGGATATGCACTATGAAATTTAAAGTAATTCAAATTTGATGGTGTATATTCAACCTCAAGCAGCATTCAATGCTATGTGAAGTTGAGTATGTACGGTTGTATTTCATTAAATGTGATGGCTTGAAACATGAGTTAACATTAACCACCCTACCCTGCTATGTAACATTTAATGAAATTGGATATGCACTATGAAATTTAAAGTAATTCAAATTTGATGGTGTATATTCAACCTCAAGCAGCATTCAATGCTATGTGAAGTTGAGTATTTACGGTTGAATTTGAAGTAAATTTGATTCAGTGTTGTGTGAAGTTGGATATGCACTGTCTGATTCAAAGCAATTCAATTTTGACAAATTTAAAGTAATTCAAATTTGATGGTGTATATTCAACCTCAAGCAGCATTCAATGCTATGTGAAGTTGAGTATTTACGGTTGAATTTGAAGTAAATTTGATTCAGTGTTGTGTGAAGTTGGATATGCACTGTCTGATTCAAAGCAATTCAATTTTGACAGCTTATATTTAACTTCACGCAGTATTCAATGCTACCTATGCTACTTAGCAACGTAGTTAATGTTGGTCCAAACTCTCTACTTTCACATTTATTTGTTTGACAGAATATGAATATGCCACTATGCCAGCAATTCAAATTCAATGGTGTATTTCCACCCTCAGACAGCATTTAATAGTAGGTAACAAGAACCGAGAACATACAGTTAGGGCGCCAGACCCACCCAGTCTGTGATACGAATTCGGCAAATGCCTCATTCTGGCTGTCCACTGTACTTCATTCCGGCTCTGGAGGGCGGGCGAATGAGGGTTCTTGGTTTGTTGGTAGGCCACGATATTCCTAGACGTGGCGCCCTTGCGGAGGGAGGTTCTTGCTGCATGATTCCCGCCGCCTCCGGCCTTATTGCAGCCCGTTCTGGCTTTGGGCAACTTTAAAGCGTACGGGACAATGCTCATATTACAATGCCATAATCTGTCAAACAAATGACATCTTACGATAACTTAAACGGTTAAACAAATAAATGTGCACACTGCAGCGGTGTTTTAATAGAATTTCTATATTTTTATTTTATTTTTTTACATATTACCATGGCATAAACTGTTAAATAAAAAAATGTGAAGGTGGCGTTTTAATAAAAATTTATATTTTTGTTTTATAATAAGGATTAAAATTTTATAAAAATAATCACATAATATTATAAAAATATAAAAATTAGATATGTTTTTTTTCAATAAATTTTATAAGTTAAATCTTTTCTTGGGAAAGATCTCTCGTCTCATAAACAAGAGATTTTATACATTAATTTGGTATCCGGTTTAGTGACTTTAAAATTAAATTATTATTATTAATAATAATAAATTATAATACAGTATATTTGACAATAAATATACTAATAATAAATACTCATATTATATCAACTATATAAATAAAGATTTAAAAATTAACTTTACAAAGTGATTATTCTTCCATTATATGTATCAACATACACATTGAACTATTAAATAAAAAGGAAAAATATATCTACAAATATTTTGTATTTAAATATTATAAATGTTAATAAATATAAATTCAAAATTTATGTAACCTCGTATTAGACTTTACCCAATCAAATATTCACTTAGATTGACCATTCCACTATGAAACTCACTATTCACTTAGATTGGCCATTCCACTATGAAACTCGCCCAAGAACCCTTAGGTTACAATTCTCACCAAGAATACTTCACATAAAGGCTACAATTCTCCCTCAGAGATCCTAGTCAATGTAATGTCCCCCACCTCTTGAAGAAGAGGTTTGGAAGACGTAGTGGTCTAGGTGTCCCCAATAGGCCATAGTCTCACACTGAGGGGAAAGGTCAACAAGCTAAGGTTATATTCTTAAGTTGATTTGATAAAAAGGTGAAAAAGGCATTAAAAGATAACTCAACAGAGAAATAGAAGAGTTGGAATTGGAGTTAGGGTTAACTCTAGGAGTTAAGTTAACTCAACAGGAAATTAGAAGAAAAAGTATAAAGAGAAGGCTAGGGCGCACTTCTTGGGCATTCTAGATTTTGGTATTTGCTTGTTATTGCCTTGAGCATACAGTTTGGGGGTTTTGCTGATACAAACCCTTGTGAGAAACTCAGTGGTGAAAGATCCACTCACCTTGTTCCACAGCTTGGTCTCGAGGATGAAAGACTCCACCCACACCATTCTACACTCATCACATATCCACCAACAGATTCAGGGAAGCAATGAGGTCGTATTGTTTGGGAGTTTCTAGTAAGGGCGCACCATCTTCTAGAGAAGAGTTTGATCTAGCTAATCAGAAGGAGTGTTGGGCATTCCATCACTTGGGTTTTACTTGCAGGCACTCCACCATCACTTTGAGGGCTTCTTCGAAGAGTTATCATCACTAATTCTTCAGCTACAGTTTGGGACGACTTGGAGGCTAGGAGGATGTCTCATTATTCAGTATCTCTCAGATCTAGGGAGATCTACTCAAGATATGGATCTAAAACTTCTCCCACGGGGTTCCCATAGCTCAATCTATATTCTTGGGGAGTTTCACACCGTTTGGAGGTTTCTTTCTTCAGGGACGAGTTGTCTAGGGTTCCAGGCATTCAGAAGGGCACAACTCCTTTAGCAGATTCAGTGTTTGGAGGGGTTGGCATTGGTCGTTCGGCCTGAGAGTTCAGGAGGGAGATCCTATCACCCTAATCTATCATCTGGCCGAGTTTGGACTCGTTTGGAGTCTTCCTTCAGCAGAGCCGATTTATTGAGGGTTTCATCCTTCTATTGGAGCGTGACATTCTTTAGCTGGAGGGATTGGCATACATATCTTCTTGTATTAATCTTCATTTCTTATTCAACCTTTGGAGGCTTGTTTTGTATCAGCAGGAGCATTTTGTAGCAGCTCATATTTGTTATAGCCATCTAAGGATTATTCTAGATCGGCTCTTTCTATTGTATCTAATTCAGGCTTCTATAATAAAGGTCAAATCTATGCTTGTGTTTTATATATCTTACTTATATTATGATCTTGTGTGTGATGGATGAATCTGGTATAAACATCATTTAAATAACTGGAAAACTTCAATAGACACCTGCACATCGAAGGAATCAGTGGTAGTTAGTGATTCCAAGCGAAAAAAATAGGATTGAGATCATTACAGTCAATGTTATAATTTCATTAAAGGTGATGGTCAATATTGCATCACCAAATCTCTTACTGATTGGATTCGAGCTAAACACATAACTCTAGACAATCAAGACTTGACATGGGTTTATTCAATAGCAATAAAGAGCAAAACCAACAAAGAAAAATAATAGAAGAATTAACCAAAAGTTAAGAAAAGGTTGCTTTTGGATGAAGTCTTGCAGGGTGCGTGCACCCTGTCAATTAAGTTCCAGAGCATAATGATATCAATTTCAAAGGTGACAACTCCCAAATTCAAACATTCATGATTTTTCTCTTACCTCTTAAATCCATCCCTTAACATTCCCTCATGCCCACCTTTTGCTACTAACAAGTAAACTTTCTTATGTACAATTTATATTATGATTCATGTAATAGATAAAATTAACATTATATAAAATCTTTAAAAAATATGTAAAAGTGTAAGACACTAGACTATTATTTCCTAATTCTTAGCATTTTCACTTCTTACAAGTTATTTCATGTGCACATTGACATTTTATATTATGAATCATGTATTATACCTTATTGGCATCACACAATATCTACTTAAAAAAATATAAATATATAAAAATTCTAAAACAATGCAATTTATAATAAGACTTTAATCTTTAGTTTCCATGAGAAATCTCTACATTAAATACAATATAAACAAAATATTTATATACATACTCAACAGTATATATATTATTAAATAATTATATTTTAATTAAATAATTATATTTTAATAAAATAAATTCAAAATAAGTTATTACATTAAATACAATATAAACAAAATATTTATATACATACTCAATAGTATATATATTATTAAATAATTATATTTTAATAAAATAAATTCAAAATAAGTTATTACATTAGAAATCTCTACATTAAATACAATATAAACAAAATATTTATATACATACTCAATAGTATATATATTATTAAATAATTATATTTTAATAAAATAAATTCAAAATAAGTTATTACATAATCCCATGCTTAAAAAACCTTCATGAGATTAAATATAGAAAATAAATAAATACTTAAATAATAGTTATTTAATTTTTAATGAACATTAAAATGTGGCATTTTATTTTTCAATGTGTTCCTTTTTATGATGTCTTTTTTGGTTCAATGGAAATGAATTAATACCAAGTCATTTGTTACCATGTAGCCTTCATCTTGTTGACCAATATTTTATCACATTCATTCATAAAGGAAGTTTTTAAATTGTGAAAAAAAAAGTCAATATATTGTAGGTATTGAGGGATATGGGATCTCAAGGATTTTATAGGTATTGAGGATATAAAAAAGAGTATCTAGTAAAAACATGGATTTCTTTTATTGGAAAAAAGTATTGGGAAAGGGATTCAATAAAAGTATTTTGAGAGGTATTTATCAATATATAGTAAAACAAGGGATATTCTTTAATATCCCACAAACTCAGGCGTTACATCATAGGTTCACTCAGTGAAAACTGTGTGTTTGTCACATCATCAACCTTCTCTCCAAAGAAAACCAAGTTTCGCATGCTATGCATTCCACTTTATCATTAGTATATCATGTGCTTATTTTACTTCTAAACCAATCAACTTAGGAAATGACTTCTTACAATTCTAAGCCCATTAATTTAGGGAAAATAAAACATTACTATGCATACTATTGTATCAATTTATGAAATATTGTATCTTTATTGTGTACATATTTACGATAAAATACTTTTATAAATACTATATCATAAAGCATCATTTACCTGTAATTCTACTTAAACCATCCAAGATACTAAATGAGAGTAGAAAAAAATGGTTTTTATAATATAAATATTAATAATCATTTTATTTGATTTGATATTTATCTACTAAAATATTAAAAATCATTTTACCTATCCAAGATACTAAATGAGATACTAAATGAAAGTAGAAAAAAATGGTTTTTATAATATAAATATTAATAATCAATTTATTTGATTTGATATTTATCTATTAAAATATTAAAAATCATTTTACCTATTGAATCAACAACACTTCCATAAGATACTTTGAAGCATCTCCATATTTTACTACATGCACATTACCTATTGAATCAATAACACTTCCATGATATACTTGGAAGCATCCGCAAATTTTACTATATGTACAATTCAAATTTGTGGACTTTTGTCTACATCAACACAACAACACTAACATGTAAATAGTAGATGTATGACACAAATACTCCACCAACATCTATGAATAATTGGCTAAATCCACAAGTTGGTCAATTAAATGAGACTCTTAAGAGGATGAAATTGTAAATAACCCTAGTCTTCTATGTATCCATTATTTCCACCAACAATGACTCTATGGAATGGACTCCTTAGAATAAATGATCAAAAGTTTCCTTCAATTTATAAGAATTAATTATAAAATCCTCGCTTTCTTTCACAACAAAATATTGATTGACATGTTGTATAAACAAAATGCATCTATCTTAGAGATATTAGTTACCATTAATCATCTGAAAATTTTCTACTATAAACACATTACAATATCTTGTCAAATATTTCAGAAAAAATATACTTAGATTTACACATTACAATATCTTATCAAATATTTCAAAAAAAAATATACTTGGATTTTCGTTACTTGAGGATTGACAACTCTACTCCCTCACGTAGGCATAACAATGGATACACTTTGGAATGTTAGGTCATACCAAATCAAGCTTCTTCGCCAATGCTTGTGAAATTAATTTCTTTTCGAATAATATGAAAGATAAAGATAGTATGCTACAACTTAGCTACCAAGAACAGTCTCATTTACTTCTTCAAGCTATATTATATTATCATCATCTTCATTTTAAAAAAGCAAGAATGTCTAATTTTTTCATTAATATAACTATTAATACAACTTTTATCATTGTTTCTATGTATATCCATGTTACTACAAATATTTGTAAACCTAATTGGGTTATTTATTTGACACTTCTTCTACTTCTAGATTATGTTTATAGTTCATCTTCTTCTTGTTATTCTTAATGCATTTGTTTTGTAAAGCAATGTATTTGTTTCCTGCATAGAAAATGAAGATAGATTCGTGCCTTTCCAATGGCTTCACACATATTGCTTTCACGCAAGTTGTCTTTAAAGTTTTTGATGTCACGAAACACCTAATCTCTCTCATTATCATCATTACAATTTGTCAATTTATAATACTACCAGATTCTCATCCTCTTAAGTCACATTTAACCTGCTCGTAATTTTATGGAACTATAAATTATTGTAAATTAGTATTACATCCACATTCTCATCCTCATAAGTCACATTTAACCTGCTGGAAATTTATGGAAATATAAATTATTGTAAATTAGTTGATACCCTACTTTGTAGATGTTACTACTAGATTTTCAACTCATATTCATATCCAAATAAAAAACATTTTATCCACATTGCTCACTTAAACTTTTCTAAAATAACAATCATAAAGTATTTTTTTTTGTAATTTCCTTTATCCCATCATAGTGATACATGCCCTACCATTTTTTAACAAGCATGACATTTATTGGCAAGTGAAATAAATATCCACTTCTCATCCCAATGTTTCAGCTCTTCTATGTCTAAAATTATATCATTCAATTAAATTTTCAACTTAACTTCCAACTTTAAAGTACCTAATTGAAATAGAAGCATCCTTGGCACCATGAGTCCTAGGGAAATTTAGATTATGTTCACATTAAAAGGACATTACTCTTTGGACTGTTGACAAGACAATTAACACTAAACATATTGATTGTGAATTGTGTTAGTAAATATGCCACTATTAAGATTAGTTGTTAGGGACCTAACTCCTCACGTAGGTAGAATAATATATTTCCATATAATAAAGGTCAATATTATTAAGGCCTAGCAATAAGGAAGAATAAGTCAAATGTAAGAAGACCTAATAGAAGCTTCCACCTTTAGAAGGAGCTTCCTCTAGATTGTTCTTTTGGATAGACATATTTAGTATAAATAGGAGTAGAGGGTATGAGAATTTTTGTCTTGGATATTATTGTAATAGAGTTCTTCTCTGCTGGAAGTTGCTCCCTCAAAGAGGCAATTGAACATTGCTCTCAGTAATCAAAGTTCTCGTTCTAGTGTTATTCTGGTATTATTGTGGTGTTGTTCTAGTTATATCATTGTTTCTGCCATTTCTAACTAATTATTTTTGTTCTGCATACTATTTTATATCTGGAATATTACAAGTGGTATCAGAGCACCTTCCTCGACAGAAAATTGTGGGTTAAATTTTTTTTCAGGGTAAAGACGTATTCTGACATCTTTAAGCTACAGAGATATGTCGTTACGCACATAAAACCACGGTCGGGGATTCATACATGCAATAAATACAAGTGGTACTTAAGCGCACATCTATTGGCCACCCTTGTAACCCATGTTGGTACCCCTTCGAGTAGTAGCACATCAGACAACACCTGTATACGGATCATCCTAGATCTCCTCAAGCCCTCCATAGATAAATTGATCGGTCGCCTGACTTCTATAGTTGCACCGAGAACAACACTCGAAAAGATACTCTCTAGTACCTAGGTAGTTGGGTAGTACGGCTAAGGGTAGAGTCTAGCCTCCTTAGTTGGTTCCCTGATATATTGGGCCAAGTACTATTGTTGGAACCCGCAAGTATATCAGAGAGTTATAGCACAGGGAAAACCCTTGTCTATAGAACCCTTGAATACCCTAACCCTTGGGACGAAAAAAAAAAATAGAAATGACAAGATCTATTGCCGCACAACTCTGTCTCCTGCATTCGGGTTGCAAAATTACTACACAATTCTTCCTGTTAAGCATTTGGGTATTTCGTCACTGCAGTATTCTTCAGATCGGAGTATAACTCTGTAGGAGTAAAAAAAAAAGTCTGGATCCTGTTGGCTCCATTATTTGAGACCTATCCCGTTGGATTCCTCTCTTCACCCTTGTTGCGGTCATACCTATCATTTTTTAGCAAAAAAATGATTACGTGGACATGACTCCCTTCCAACACCCTTATTTGGGATTTACCCCATTGGATTCCCCTCATCGCCCTTATCTTTGTGATATGCTTCACCCATAACCCATTTTTTGTGTGGTCCCACCCGCCCCTTGTCGTTTTCCCTCTTCATCATGGCCCACACTCATAGCCAAGACTTGGAAGCTCGATTCAATTCCTTGTACTCTAATTTCACTGAAACCCAACAAGAAGTGAGACAACTCAGTGTCAATGTTGCCACCATCAATAAAAGAATGCATTCCTCCATCGACGCCAAAATGGAGGAAATCAAACAGGACCTCGCTACCCAGCTTGAATCCTTCAATACCCAGTTTGCCTCCTTCACTACGATGATCTGCAGAAAGCTTCATATCCCTACAGATCTTCCCTCATCTAACCCGCCTTTGCAACCCAAAGGTGAAACTTCCTCTCATTCCCGGAATTTTCATCCCCATCACTTTCAGCCTGACCTAAGCCTTCTGCATGTGGATGTGACCAAATTTGATGGCTCGAATCCCACTGGTTGGGTAACTCAAATGGAACATTGTTTCTCTTTGTATGGCATTACAGATGAGTTGGCCAAACTCTGGTATGGTGTTCTCCATCTAGATCAAGAATGTTGGCAATGGTGGCAATGGAGAAAAAATGTTTGCTAAGGTTATGTGGCTTGGACACACTTCGTGGCAGAGCTTTATGAACACTTTGACATTGGCACCAACCATTTAGGCCATTTGACAAAGTTGAAACAATATAGCACAGTGGAAGACTTTATAGCCACTTTTGAGCGATTGTATTTTCGTACAGAGGGCATGTCTGATGCTTTTTTCCGAGAATGTTTTATCAGTGGCCTTAAGGATGAGATTCATTCCCATGTTCCCATGGCTCAGCCTTAGAGTTGGGTGCACGCTACTAAAAGAGATAAGGAATCACAACAAGTTGTCTCTTCTCAAAACTGAAAACCCTCATCTATTCGTCACACTAAACCAATCACTCCCAATCCTCTTTCTACTCCACTAAAGGTCCAAAAATTGACCAGGGAAGAAATGGTTGAATGCCAACTCAAAGGCCTTTGTTATAATTGTGAGGACAAATATTTTCCTGGGCACAAGTGTAAGGAACAAAATATTTTTATGGCCATCTCGGAGGATGTTTCGAAAGATGATGTTGAGGCTCCCCATGTGGCTGTGTCACCTGAACCCACTGACATGACCCCTCCCTCAGACTGATCTGAAAATATCTTTTAACAACATTGGTTGAGTTTTAAAACATGTGTTAATTAACCATTTAGGAAACTAATGAAAGAGGAAGAATTATAGATGAAACATAGCATCCATATAAAAATATACAGATCTGGAAAAAATCATAAAGCAATAGCAAACCACAACAAGAGAAGTTGATAACGAAGTTCGACAATCTCACCTATGTCTCTGGGCCTTTGTCTTAGTGGGTGAGGCTTTCTTATTTTTGTTCAAATATTTAAACATACATCATAACAGTGCCAAAGGATTAAAAAATGATCTGGTCATGTTATACTAGATCTCAGGAACCCAACAAAACTGACAGCACTGAAAATGGATGAATGGAACTCCCAAAAATGGCTCGCAAAGGTGCTCTCCTCAATGGCTTCCTTGCATAAAAATGTCTTTGGCTCAACAATTCTTTAGCATTTTCCTGTTTTGAACCTCCCTCCATGGCTCCAAGAACCTCTGGTTTATATAGAATAGAAGTGGGTAACAACCTCCCAACTTATCCCCAATATTTGACCTCAAAAAGGGCCCAAGATCCCCCAAAAATGGGTTAAATCTCCCAAAACTGCTAAAAAAATCCATAAAAATCATATAATAAGGTATAAAACCTAATTTTGGCCAAAAATCAGGTGTATCCCATTTTCGTGAGCCCCTGGTCATCGAGGCGCCCTCCATGTGGCCCTGACCCTGCTAGCGCGTTGGTATAACCCTTAAGCCTCGGCCCTTGGTTACATTGCATGGCCAATGTGGCCATGTCCCATTCACCCATGCGCCCCATTCTGTTAGCCCCTCTAGTCATAATTCGTTGGTTACGCCCTTGGTTGGCGGGCTAGCCTAGCCAACCAGGTGCTAACCCCCCACGATCCGCGTTAACGATATATGGATTCGAGGCATAGGTCATATGGTAGTGGCAACTGTCAACGCGACCGGGGACTTGGAGCTATACCAATAACTGTGCCAATACAATAAGGGTATGTTCTGAAAGTATGGGTCATATGGTATACGTCGGGGGTTGGGGTTAGGCCCCAACCCTTTATTTCCTTCCATATTACAATGTATTCACTTTAAATAAAACATTTTTCCTATGGTTAATAAGGACTGCCGTGGGCGGGCTGGTAGCCCGGCCCTACCAAAGCATTTCAACCCAGACCATAGGTCACGGATTTGATTCTCGTTGAACCCATAAACTTTTTCCATTCCGTTAACCATTGGAGGGGTGCCACGTGGCATCCCAGGACTGTGCCACATAGCACCATCACATTCACTCATTAAAATGCCACGTGTCCAAATATCATTCATCCACCCGTCATACCTACCCAGTCAGCAGCCTATCCATGTCAGCATGCCCACACTGCCATATCATTGTATGGTCGTATGACCTGTACAGTCATTTTCCACGTCATCATTGTACGAACTGTACAGTCAGCGTCTTTTTAAGGCATGTTTGGAGAAACTAAAAGACCGTGATATCTTTCGCATACGGTGTATTTTTGAGCTCGTTCAATTCGCATTGGGTTCCTATCGACGAGGCCTATGCACACGTCTATTTTGAATCAATTTTGATCACTTTGATTTTTAGGCCTTCCTAGACCCATTTTGGTTCCTCGATCCATTATGGATCACACCTCCCCACTAAAGACCTTTTGGTCCTCCAAAAGGTACTAACCAGTCATCAAGTGCAGGATAGGCCACCCCACTTGTTCTTTGTCTTAAAACATTGTCCTGTGCACATGTCTCATCAAGATCAACTATAAAACAACCATGATAACTGACAGCATATTGTTAGCCATTTGTACCATGTCACATATTATTGAAGCCACTATCATCCATGTTGACAACATCACTAATGATAACATGATAAATATGACTACAAATGAGCTAATATGTTTGTAATACTTGCACGCCATTAGCATATCTTGAAGCAAAGTGTGATTGTTCTTCCATTCTACAATCATCTCATGTTCTTGCTTAATATCAATTACTTGATTTGAAACAATTATAGGTGTGTTTCTTGCATGCGATGTCTTTCTTCATTGTTCCATTGTTTGAAGAGATTGATTTTCTTTTAAATGATGATCATGTAGAACATATTCCTTGCCTTCTTTGATTAAGTGATATTGATTTTGTTCCCTGTAGAAGATTGTTTTGCGATCATACAAATAAGGACTGTCTAAGACCCTTCCACATTCATTGACTGACACCACATCAGACGTTACCTCATCCAAAAACTTAGATGAAATTCCAAACTTTAATGTTCATTGCTCGGTTATATGCAATTTATGGTTGTTTCTTATCCATTTAAGTGAGTAATGTTGGATTACTGAGAGGGGGGGTGAATCAGTAATAGAGCAATTTAATCCCTTTTAACCATATAATCCAAGTGTTATATCAATCAAGCATTATCATCCAATAACTGCAGAGTAAATAAGCAATGAACAAATGAACAATCATACACATACACAGTACACCAGTGTTTTACGTGGAAACCCAAATCGGGAGAAAACCAAAGAATGCTTTTTCTTATATGTCTTGAAGAATTACATTCATTGGAAGCACCAACTTCCTTTGTTTTCCAGCTGCAACTAGAAGGAGGCTCCAACCCCCTAGTTTCTCAGGCTACAACCTGAGGGAAGCTCTAACTCCCAATTCTCTGGCTACAACCAGAAGGAGGCTACAACCCCCTATGTTCTCCAGCTACAACCGGAAGGTGGCTACAACCACCTGTCCTTGCCCCGTCCTGCCACCCTGAAGTAGAAGTAGAATGATGGAACCACTTTAACACTATCACTATGAGATATACCGTTGTAAACCTGTACCAATAAATCTGAACCATGCATCAACCATGCATCAACATGTACCTCAACCTGTAATCAACTTGTACCATAAACAAGTGCATCAACCATGCACCAACCTGTAATCAACCTGTACCATAAACAAGTGCATCCAACCATGTACCAAGTATATACCAATCATGTGTCAACTACTCATCAACTATGACTCATCAATATGTACCAACATCATCAACTATACACCTCATGTATGTACGCTAACTCATCAACTACTTGTCTCATCCATGTACTCAACATGTACCACAACCAAAATACCTCATCAATTTCATCATCCAAATCTGATTTGTAGCTCTATAATAGACCTGGTGTATATGATCACATTCCTGCAAACCTTCCTTAACTTTAAAAACAAGAGACTAACATTTTCATCAAACTTTTCTTCAGTCTCACATGCCTAGTTTTGGATTAGTCAACAACCCTAACTTGAAGTAATCGTAACTTTGAATATGTAATGTATAAAAATATGAAACTGATATACAATGTTCTTAAGCATGTTTTATGAAATTCCCCCAAGTGTCACTACTTGGAACCTCTCAGAAAAGGAGTTATAGAAAAAATGGCATACCTTGTTGAATTCTGGCTTATTCTAGAGAGCGACCTTGTAGAGAGTGCCCCGCACAAAATTTTTGATGAATTGATCTGAAACTATTACACAACATACTACATACTGTACCCTAACCAACACATTTGGTCTCACTAAATTTGGATCTTTTATGAAGAAGTTATGACGTTTTTACCCGAAACATCTGATTTTGACTAGTTTCAGGACTGGCCACAGACCCTATTTTCCACGGAGTGTAACTCCCAAAATACAACGACCCACAAGATGATTTTTTTACCACAGATACTTGGATATGTTTTCTCACTTTCATAGCAATTTCAGGATCTTAATCATTATATAAAAAAATTTATAGCGAAAATGGTGAGATGACCTGTAAATAACATACCTTAGAAAGCACCATCAAAAGAATTTATCATTCATTACATTTCGGCCTTCTTTTCTTCACTTTCCTTAGAATTTCGGTTTAGATATCATCTGGTTACCTCATACACCTATATATATTCAATATTCTCAAGTGTGATTCAAATGAGAGAGCCTTGCCTCTTATTTATACTCTCCAAGTAGCTTCCTTAAAAACATCTTCTTGGTCACTTGGCCCACTTTCTTTATTTTAGGGTTGGGTCCACTTCTAATTTATCCATTAAATTTATTATTGAAATTATTTATTTTGTATTCACTTTGAACTATAATACACTCATCACTTCACTTTATTATTTACCTTTTAAATTCTCTTAAACCACTTTGATTACTTTGACCTTTTGGGGCTTCTAGAGGACATATGAGGGTCCTCCAACTTCATAAGGCCATAACTCTCAAACCGTGAGGCGTTATGTGACGTTCTACATACCACCAGAAATGGAATGACATGAACTATCCATATAGAATAGTATTATCTTAAAATATATCATAACTCATACTGTTACCCATCAAACAAACTTGGGTCCATTACCCAAACCTGGGGTCTCCAACTTCTCATGGCCATAACTCTCTAACCGTGAGGAATTATGTGACA
>ML785258.1:888684-910819 GCA_009831015.1 Picea engelmannii
CTTCTAGTCTCAACTCCTGCATCTTTGTTTCCAATAATCTGATATGAAGGATGATTCTTCTGTACTCGTTTGCTAGGTGTCTTTGGAGATACTTGTTGAACTTGCTCTTCTACTTCTGTCGGATTCTCTTCATATTCATCTTCCTCTTCTTCTTATTTTTCATCTTCTTCTTCAAAAAGTTGTTCCATTGATTTGTTTTCTTCTTTCTTTGATTCTAGTCTGCCTGTTTCATCAATTGTTACGTTGATGCTTTCCACAACTTTGTTTAATCTTAGATTGTAACACTTGTATGCTTTCCTTGTACTTGAGTAACCAACAAGTATTCATTTGTCCACACGAGAGTCAAACTTTCTCATTCTGTCATCTTCTCTTTTGATGTAGCATTTGCTTCCAAAAACTCTGAAGTGCTTCACATTTGTTGGTCTTCCTTTCCATAGATCGTAGGGAGTTTTATCAGTGTTGTTTCTGAGCATTACTCTGTTTTGAATGTGAATTGTTGTATGCACTGCCTGTGTCCAAAAAATATCTGTCAACTTTGAATCCATTATCATTGTTCGAGCCATTTCTTGTATTGTCTTGTTCTTTCTTTCAACAACTCCATTCTGTTGAGGTGTCCTAGCGATCGAGAATTGCCTTTTTATTCCATGATTGTTGCAGTAGTCCATAAATTCCTTTGAAGTGAATTCTCCTTCATTATCCGATCTTAAGCATTTGATTCTTGAATCCATCTCATTTTCAACCATTTCCTTGTAGATCTTGAAATTTTCAAAAGCTTCTGATTTGTTCTTGAGAAAGAAAACTGCAGTCATTCTTGTATAATCATCAACTAATAACATAAATTATCTCTCTCCTTTTAAGCCTTTTGTTGTAGTTGGTCCAACTAGATCAATATGCACAATTTCCAGTGGTTTTGTTGTTGAATATTCCTTTGATTTGAAGCTAGTCTTTGTTTTCTTTCCTTGTTTGCAATGCTTGCATAAAGTGTTGGTTGGTTTCGTGATTTGGGGCATTTCTCTGACAATATAATAGCATCACCATGAAATGATGCCCATAATAACTTTTATATCACAATGACTTGCAATAATCACAATCATATTTCATTTTATGTGTTAACCATAATAATAAATTGTGATATCATTACCATAATGATGGACACATTAACATTTACTTTACCATGAATATTGGCATTGACATAAAACATTACACCACATTACCTTAACATTACATTACAATACATTACCTTACATTAACCTTCCATTACATTACAATGCATTCCAGTACATTACATTAACAATTCATTACATTACAATAAATTTGCCATAAATTACAATTACATTACATCTAATATGTTATCAAATAACAATAAGTTGCAGTAACATTAACATATATGTTAACCATGTTACATTTTATATTACAACCCTTGCAAATAAATAACAATCACTTTACATCCTCTATGTTATCAACAGTAATAAGATTTACACTTATTTTATTTTTCCACCACACTACATTTACCTTACAACACGTTACTTGGCAGTAATAATACATTCACCTATTATAACAACCATGTATGTTTTCCATAACTATCACATTCTCATCTTTAATTTTTATTGCCATAAAACAATTCTACATTACATTTTATAACATGAAAACCTTGAGATAAAATAACCATCACAATACATTGTAGCAGCATTTCATTTACCTATTTAATAACAATAAAAAGGTTTTTCAAATGCTATCGCTTTCTAATTTTTACTATATCCTTACAGTAGCCTTACCAAACAGAACCGTAACGTTGCCTTTGTAAGTTATTAACAACCCTAGAAATCAACGGTCGACATGTCTGCCAAGAAAAGGTTAAAATCGGCCACTGACAACAATAACTATCGGCATATTGTACTACCTATTTTTAAAATAACATGTTTGTTATCGAGCTCTGCAGCTAGGGTTTAGGTACTGACAGCCGCAGCGGACTGTGCTCACAAGATGACGGCCCCGTAGGGGCTCACACATCGCCAGGAGGGGGCGCCGACTGGTGTCTCCTACAGCCGAGTCACAGCCAATGAAGATTTAGCAGCCGGGGTGAAACGACCAACCTTTGAAACGCCTCCAGACATGCGGTCGTAGCTTCTGGTCGACGGGACATTTAAGGATCGGGACATGGACATCGACCCGACAAAGGAAAACGTCTCTGCAAGCGCCTCGGCCCCTTGGATCCCCGGTAAGTGCATTCCAGAAGCACCACAAGCCCCAAAATATGTCATAAGATAGCCCCGTATAGAGGAGCAGAAACAATACATGCGAGATAATGCCCTGGTAGGAAAGTTTCTAGGGTTATGGCCCTCGGAGCGTGATTTGGTCAAATGGATACAGTACTGGTGGAGACCAAAAGGCCACTACGATCTACAACTGGGATCGAAGGGATTTTTCACGATCATCCTCCACAACCTAGAAGATAGGAACCGTATCTTCGATGGAGGGCCTTATTTTTACAACTCGACGGGACTATTCTTGAGATTCTAGACAGAAAAGTTCATCCCCGAAAAGGAGGAATTCACCCATGCGCCGGTTTGGATCAGGCTGTATTCTCTTCCCCAGGAATTCTGGTTGGAAGAAGTCCTCGCCGGCATAGGCAATACCATTGGCATTTATGTTAAGTCCTCCGAAGCAACTAAGCAGAGACGCTACATGTCATATGCACGAATCTGTGTTTATCTGAACATAGCCAAGCCGCTTCCGGGGTCAATCACACTGGAGTATCATGACGATGATTGGGCCCAAACCATCGATTATGAACACATTCCCTTCCGATGTAGGAAATGCCACGAGCATGGGCATCTCTTTAGGGAATGCCCTCTCAACGTGACTCACAAGGAAGGGAACCCAGAAAATGGCAAGGACAAGGAAGGATTCATGCAACAGGCGAGGCGGAGACAACAGGGTGGCAAAAAGCAACCGGCCCAGGTAAGTAAAGATCCTTCCACCAGTAATAAATTTGCAATTTTACAAGATCACCCAGAAAATCTTACAACCCCAGCACACATGAATCCACCACCCCCGCACACGGTATCCCAGACCAAGGTCCTAGAGGCTGAACAACCCACGAAGAGTAAGGAGTCGGACCCTCCCCCTATGGGCCCGATGCGGGATCCGCCTGAACTGCAGGAGATAGACGATGGGGATGAGGAAATGGAGGTGGAAGAATAGGACCTCGCTGGGGTGGATTTGGATCACCTTGAGCATGCGTATAGACATCAAAAACTTTATACTATACCCAGGGATCAACTAAGGAAGGTACACAAATTTTTTCTCAATTCCTCCACGGGCTCCTCAGCCTGAGCCGACAAAGCCCTGGGCATCCAGGGTAGTCAGACAAAAACCCCAAATAAAGCTCAAAAGGATGAAAAGAAATGGGGAAGGAAATCAACAAACAAGCTCATACAGGAAATTGAGAACTTTATGGTAAATTCAGGGCAGATTCACCTGATCTCGGACAGCTTCCCCCCTCTCCCCCCCCCTCAATCATCATGAAGATCATATCTTGGAACATCAGAGGCCTCAACGGACGTAGCAAGCAGAAATTGCTACGAGATCTGATCCTAGTGGACTCACCAGATGTTGTGGTGTTACAGGAAACAAAATGCACCTCAGAAGACTTTGATCGACTACTCCCCTATTACTGGAAGCAAGGAGGAGCGGTCTCAATTGATGCCGCAGGAATGGCTGGAGGATTGGCTATCCTCTGGAACACCAACATTGTCCTATTGGAAAACTTTTGTACTACCAGATGGTCTATAACGACAGATTATAGGCTCATCGGCTCTGACAGGCCCGGACATCTAACCAGCGTCTATGGGTCGGCCACTCCAAGAGACAAACAGGTTTTCCTTAGAAGCCTAAGTTACTTGTCGATCCTCACACAATACCACAGATGGATAGTGGGAGGCGATTTTAATATTATCCGCAGCCTGGAGGAAAAAAAAGGAGGATCGCGAAGACTGGATCGAGACTCCGGCGAATTCAACAGTTTAATAGATGACCTTTGGCTAATTGACTTAGAGGCTAATAACGGCATTCACACTTGGTCCAACAGAAGAACCAGACTGCACCAGATCGCTTGCAAACTAGACCGCTTCCTCGTATCGGAGCCACTCATGATGGACGGTACTGCAATGGAATCCATTATCTTAAATCGCACCGGATCGGACCATTGGCCCATAAAATTATGGTTGGAAGTCCCATCCACTCCTGGAAAGAAACCCTTTCGTTTTGAACAATTTTGGCTAGATCATCCAGATTTCCAAGCAAATATTCAGGGCTGGTGGAAGGAGGCAGAAATCTCCCACGGATCTAAAATGTATAGGTTCCAGCAAAAGTTGAAGAATCTCAAACAAACGCTTAAGCTCTGGAATAAGCACATTGTTGGCAACATCTTTGACTCCCAAAAATAGCTAACAGAGCAGATGGAAGAGATTTAATGCAGAATCAGAGAGCAGGGACTAACAGAGGAGCTCAAAACCCAGGAACTCAGAGTAAATCAATAGATTGCAGAAAGAAAAAGATACGAAGAGATACTATGGAAACAGAAGTCGCGTATACAATGGCTCAAGGAAGGGGAACGCAACACTAAATTCTTCCACCGAACTACTATCCAGAGAAGGCAAACTAATAAGATCACGCATCTCATCTCAGAGGAGGGGGAGACTCTCCACTCCCATGCTGATCTGGAAACAAATTTGGTTGAGTACTTTCAAGACCTTCTCACTGAGCCCAACCCAGACAGACATGAAGCAATCAATAAGATTACAAGGAATGTGCCATCCCTTATGACCCAGGAACAAAACACAACCCTCCTCAGACCCTTCACTATCGAGGAAGTAGATCAAGTGCTCCAGGATACCCCTAAGTGCAAGGCCCCGGGCCCAGATGGCTTCACCAGCGACTTCTTCCACTATTGCTGGCCAATGATTCGGACGGAGGTATGGGAAATCCTAGAAGACTCAAGGGTCATGGGAAAGGTCCTTCGGGCTTTCAATGCCACTTTTCTTTCTCTAATCCCCAAAGAGGGGCAAGCACATAGACCCAAGCAATACAGGCCTATAGCCCTCTGCAACGTCATCTACAAACTCCTCACAAAAGTAATTTCCCGCAGACTCAAGCCGATCCTACCAACAATCATATCCCCAGAGCAATCGGGGTATGTCGAGGGCAGGAAAATACTGGATAGCATCATTCTGGCGCATGAGGTAATTCACTCTTTGCAGAAAACCAAAACCCCAGGGATGCTTCTAAAGATGGACATATCAAAATCTTTTGATAAGCTCAGCTAGGAATATATGAAAGCAATGCTTATAGCTTTTGGCTTCGATCAAAACTGGGTTACTTGGATTTTAAATCTAACCTCCTCGGCCTTCTTTTCCCTTCTCATCAATGGTGTACCCTCGAAACCCTTCTCCCCCTCAAGAGGGATTAGACAGGACGACCCCCTGTCTCCTTTCCTCTTCATCATCATGGATGAAGGACTTAGTAGATCTATCCACATTGCTCTGGAAAACAACCTTTTGACTGGTTTACCCCTGCATGGCATCTCCCCGCCTATCTCACATAGTCAATTCGTGGATGACACCCTCTTGATGGGCAACCTGACTGCACGAGAAGCCAATTCGCTCAAGGATATTCTCCAAACCTTTTCTGACACTTCAGGTCTGGAATGCAACAAGGATAAGTCCCAAATCTTCTTTTTCAACATGACCCCTCCAATCCAGCGTCACATCTCAAAGATCCTTGGTTTCAACAGAATCTCCCTTCCGTCCAAATATCTGGGCATACCCCTGATTGACAACACCCTCCGGAACTCCTCATGGGAGAACCTTCTTTCTTCCTTCTCCAAACGGCTCTCCTCTTGGACCTTTAGAGCTTTAAACATGCCCAGCCATCTCATTCTGCTCAAATCCGTCCTTCAAGCTCTCCCGATCTATGCTTTTTCAGTGTTGGCAGCCCCAAGATTTGTTCTCAACACCATCAAAAGCCTGCAAAGAAAATTCCTTTGGCAAGGCCTCAACAAAGAGAAGAAGATAGCACTAGTCAGTTGGGAAAAGATCTGTAGGCCCAAGGAACAGGGGGGACTGGGATTAAGAGATCCCTCTATAATGAACAAGGTTCTTAGTGCCAAAATCTGGTGGCGCTGGTTAAAAAACCCTACAGATCTTTGGGCTAAATTGTGGAGGAAGAAATATGCCCCTAACATAGCATAGAACAACCTAATTCAATGGAATGGGGATAACACGGGCTCCTTAATCTGGACGGAAGCCAATCAGAATAGGTAGATCGTCACTCAGCATGCTTTCTGGGAGATAGGAAATGGGGAAACGACTTTGTTCTGGCAAGATTCCTGGCAACAATGGCCAGCCCTGAGTGATGAGGATTGGGCCCGCAAAATTTGTACTCAGGCTACAGATGTGGGCCTAAAAAAAGTAGCAGACTACTGGCAGAACAATCCCATGGGGGACACCTGGCACTGTTGGCACTTGGATCGGGCGCAAATTAACTTGGCTCTGCATATTGATCTGGCACCACTTCAAGAAGCGCTGACTAAACGGAAAATTCCTATACGTTCTAGTGAAAATATAATTCGGTGGGGATACAGGCCACAGGGATCCTTCACCACACAGGAAGCCTATCAAATCAAGACCAAGTCAGACCACCCCACAGGCACAAATATTTGGGGGAAAATCTGGAATCTTAAGCATTGGCCGAAAATCACCCTTTTTCTTTGGCTGGTCTCACACTCAAGCATTCTCACCTGGGACAATCCCCTGAAGAGGGGGTTTGTGGGACCATCTATATGCATACTTTGTGGAGAGGCAGAGGAAACCTTGAATCATCTACTCAATACTTTCCCTTACACATCTCAGGTCTGGGATCAAGTAGTGATAATCATGCGCACCTCGGACTGCCTCAGAGATAGTGTCATAGAAATTATTTTGAATTGGAGAGATCAGGCTTTTAGCTCTCCCTACCTCAATAGAGTTTGGCAGCTCTTACCTGGATTTTTCCTTTGGCAAACTTGGAAAGAAAGAAACAGGAGAATTTTCAGAAACAGGTCTCACCTGTGGTATCAGTGTTGGCGGCATTGCCAACGCAACCTCTTGGAAGCTCTCCAACTTAGACATTGATCAGATGCAGACTTAGCTTGCTCTCCCTCCGAGCTCCCCATCCTACAGCACTAGACTCCTCTTCCTTCCCCCCAGACGCCTACCTCCCCCTCTCCCACCCCCCCTCCGAGTCATCCTTCCCTCTGGTCTCCTCCCCCACGGGACTTCTTCAAACTCAATTTTGACGGAGCGTCTAAAGGAAATCCTGGAGCTGCAGGCTATGGAGTGGTCTTCCGTAATCATCATGGACGCATTCTAGCCATAGGAGCAGGCCCCCTTGGGCATTCCACGAATAATGCAGCATAACTCTGGGGTCTTATCAAGGGTATGCAAATGGCCTCTCAGAATAATTACACAAAGATCATTGTCGAAGGGGAATCTCAGGTCATCATTGGCTTACTGCGCAGAATCCTCCATGGGGCCAACCCAGATAGCATCTCGCCAAGTTGGAGACTTTCACATGGATTGCAGATCATTATAGGTCTATTGCACCCTCATCAGGTGATCATTCCCACACACATTAGAAGGAAAGCGAATCAAGTGGCGGATGAATTGGCTAATTTGGGCATTGATTGGAGAGGACCAAACCTCCGATGTTATTTAGCCCAGAATCCAGATCACCATATCCTGCAGCAGTGTATTCGAAAAGCTAGCTTGGTAGATGTTTCCCCGGATGGGGTGCTAGTGGGATCCTCGTGGAAAAGGACGGGAGCAGACACAGTCCGATGCGACACAGATCCATGTGATGGGCTCGTGCCGCAGGCTGCCGCCCTCCCGATAGTTTAATTGGCATTTACTTCACGGTAATGGGGCATTAACACAACCCATTGCACCTTTGCTTTATTTTCAAATGGCTAGGCTCGTCGTTATCGATCCCTGTATGCGGTCTGCAGGGCTCCTCCCTTCGCAAGGCAAACTGGACCTGGCTCACCCCCCCCGGACTGCTATTGTACCAGTCACTCTCCTGCACCTTTGGTTTGATATCGTCCAGGCCCGTCCACCTGAGAACATGAGGGAGCAGACAAGGGGAATACCGAACAGGGGCTCTCCCTGGAAGCCCCGTCGACCCCCGGTCTCACCTTTATATTCACCTTCCACCTGTTCATCCTCCCGTCTTCAGACTCAGTCCACCGTCGACGTCTCGCCACCTTCGCAGCGTATGATTTTTAACTCCGTGGCCATTCTCCCATGGGTGTCGACCTCACTTCTGAGGTGCCCTCAGGACCCTCGGCTGCAATTCTCAACCCCAATGCCAATCCCTGGACCTTCGAGCAATCTGAGTTGCGAACCACCTGCATATGGTGAGCCTAAACAAGCGCGCCTCCACCCCACAGACCACCTTGATAGAGAGCACTTCAGGGACCGACTGGTTATTCTGTATGACTTGGTTTTTGAGCTAAGGCAGGAGGTGGCAGACCTTCAATATCGCCTCCAAGCCACAGAAGAAAATGTGGCGAGATTTCTTCGTATCATCTCTTCTGTGCACTCAGACCTCTCCTCAGACCCGGTCGTTTCAGCTCCAGTGGAGGCACCTGATACTGCTACGGGTGCAGGCATGGATAGAGCGCAACGACCAGCAGAAGTGAGGCAGGAGAATGAGGAGCGAAGCGGCCAACCTGAGGACATTGTGCATGACGAGGGAAAAGAAAAGCAATAGGATGATCAGCCGACGTATATTGAAGAAGAACCGTGGACAGAGGACCTCCGAGCCACATGGATAGGCTATCTGCCAGGTGTTTAGCTCACTAGTGTTGTCTGTCAAGTTTTATAAGGCTCATACTTTAGATGGCAGTCAGTTTGCACAATGTTTTTACTGGACTTATGACTTTCTTAGACATTTGAACTGGGAGGGCTAGCTGGACTGGTTTCCCCTCTGTTGGGGAATTACGGTAACTGCAGCCAGAATATTTCTTTATTTTGGTCCCTTTCATCAGCTTTAGCAGGCTCTTAATATAATATATACTTCTTATTTACAAAAAAAAAAAAACAATAACTATCGGCATGTGTGCATGTCAGAATCAAAGGGGCAACCTAAGAGAGCATGCAGAAAAATCATGAAATCAAGGCAGCTGTAGAAAAGGCAAACTTCAGGAATCATACTCAACTCGGCAAAGGGAAAAATTTATATCAGTCAACCCGGATACCCAAAACGCAGAACAGACGTTTCCCGGAAGTCGTGGGCACTGCGGTGATTTGTAACCCAAAACTCAAAGATCTATGTGGTCGAAATCGTGTGGGTATGCCCCCAAATCGCATAGGAAACACCCACGCACTTGCAGAGAAATAAAACATGAAAACTCAGTGATTAGGTGGTCGAGAACCATGTGGGTATCCTCCTCCAATTCACCAAGAGATACCACCCCAAAACGCAGAGATAAAAACAAAAACAATCGCAGAGAGTTTGTGGTTGAAATGCGTGGGTATCCTCCCCAAACGCAGAGAATACAAACAACAGCCATTTGCAGAGTTTAAGAGTGCGAATCCACGTGGGTATTCTCCCCATCGCCGAGAATACAACAACAACAAAATGCAGAGTTTAAGTGCGCGAATCCGCGGGGGTATCCTCCCCATCACCGAGAATACAAACAGCAAAAAACATTTGTAGAGAAAGGTGTTGAATACCGTGGGTAACCTCCAGCGAGTTATAACACAAAAATTGTAGAGAAATACCAACAAAAGGGTGCAGAGATGGGTGTTGAATCGAGTGGAATTCCTCCACGAAAATGCATGGAACAACAAACCTAAAAAAAACTCAGAAAAATAACACAGGGATTCCATTTCTACAGAGTTTTCAATTTCTACAGCTTTGGCAATCTTTTCCACATCTGCCCTCAAGGCTCAATTAAATAAAAGAAAACGCAGATTCAAAGGTAAACGTCGGTACAACCGCAGGGATGAGAAAATTCTCCGTTGCTCCTACATGAAATCGCGCTACAGTATTGGCTATGTGAAAATTTAATTGAAGTTTAAGGAATCTCTAAATGTAATCATGCTAGATTTAAATTACCACGCTTGTTATTATGATCGCTTCCTTAGCCAAAATTCAGAATTACTAATGTGGTAATGCAGCTATGAAATTTTAAATGTTTAAAAAGCAGGGAATGCAAAATCGCCTTTACATAACAATCTCATCGTTCAAATTTTCCCATTTAATTGATGAGGACACCAGTCAAACAATCAACTAGGCTAGGGAAAAATAAAAAGGGTTCGCTATCTATCTAAACATACAATACATTTACCATCGATATTCTGATCCCAGCATAAGTCATATTGCAATCTACTCTACTAAATAAAGAACATAGTGTTGCCTTATCTCCCGCTTCGAAGGACGTCCATGCGCTCCGTGCCGCTCCCGCTCGTCGACCGTCGAGACCTCACCGGTACCTCCCAGCCAATCACTAGGGTTACTCTGCTTCCCCCTTATCCCCACGAGCCGCAAAGGGGCCACACACTATCCAGATGGTACGTCTAGCTCCCATCTCGCCTCGCAAGGCCGAGCTACCACTCCTATCTGAGCTGGGAAATCCCAACTACTCACAAGTAAATCAGTCTAGTCACAATCCAGCAGCGTAACGTTACAGTGACAGTCGATCCCCTACTTCCTCCTCCTTCCTCTCTTTTATAGAGTTTTAGAACTTCCAAACTTTCCCTAAATCTATTTTAATTTAAGTTTTAAAGAAAATCTTCTAAAAATTCTCCATCGTACAAGTGTCATTCATCCCCCACTTTCCTCCAAAATTTATTTTCTTTAATTTATTAATTGTCTCAATTCCCTCACCCACCTAGAGTTGCTCCTAAATTTACTCCTAGGTTTCCTAGATTCCCTTACAGGTTTAAATACTTTCCCTAAAATGATGTTGCTAATTTAGTTCAATTTAGAAGGTTCTTTATTGCAGATTCTTTACTAAGTTGACCTCGCTTTTTACCATAAGTTCCCTTCTTTCATTTATTATGTTTCCTCCATTCCTTAGTTTCCTAATTTTCATTATTCCCTTCTTTCCCCTTTTTATTAGAGCCAAAAATGGCAATTGCGCAAATTAACTTCTTTTCCTTTTTATTAATAATTTAATATCCTTTACACTTTCACAAGTTAAACAATTAAATTCTTCTTTACAATTTTAAATCCACTGATTTTAATTAAATTCTTACTCTCTTCATTTTACCCCAAAAATTTTATGAAGACTAAAACTATTATTTAAGTGGTTTTTAGTTTAAATTTTTGTTTTTATTTTTATAGGATCTTTTTCTTAAGGTTAGACAAAATTTTACCCTAGAGAAGTTTTAGACTTAGGACTTAGATTCTGAACTGGGCGACATTTAATTAGGGAAGTTGTTTAAAAATTTCTTAATGTGTTAAATGTCTTAGGGCCATCTAGGTTTGTTCCTTCATCAACATCAATGCAACGTGCCCTTCAGGACGCACTATGTGCTCCAAGGGTGCCACTCGCCTCTAGTGTTTATTTTGCGTGACGTGCCCTTCAGGATGCACCACATGCTCCAAGGGTGACACTCACCTCTTTTGTTTCTTTTGCGCAATGTGCCCTTCAGGATGCACCACGTGCTCCAAGGGTGCCACTCGCCTCTTTTGTTTCTTTTGCGCAACGTGCCCTTCAGGATGCACGACGTGCTCCAAGGGTGCCACTCACCTCTTGATTGATTGGTAGACATCAATAACCCCTAGAGTCAATACTTCGCCAGGTGAACTTGTGGGAGACTAAGGGCTTCTAAGGAATAAGGCCCCCACCTTATTGTGTGCCCCTTAGAATCATCGTGAGCAATTGTCACAGTCTACCCTCGCGGCATTGTAGATCCTCTCGAACTAAGTAATCGTTAACTTACAGTTCAAGCCACAATGGGAGTGCTAGTAGGCTATGGAAGGGCTGATGTCCACCCGTCTCCCTCAACCTCTCTGGTAGTCATGTGTGGCCCCTTTACTCCATATGTGAGTCTGGTCGGTAAGCTATCGTCGGCCTGCATCATCAACAATCATGTCAGAACATGTCCACATCATATCATCAAATCAAATGTAATAGCACAGTAAATAAATCAACCCAAATAGTACACTCCCTGACTCAATCTTGAGTCCAAGGGGTTCCATCGATGCCTTTGCATCCTCAAGGTCCAAAACCCTGCACACTCAGTAAAACCGAGTCAATAGCACCTGCCTATGTCAATGCAGTAAAACATCATGTCATCTATCATAACACAGTATAATCAGGGACAAATGTTTTAATATCATGATAGTCTGGATCACTTGTGAGCAAGTGTCCTCAAAGAATAATTTTTCTCAATGCGCCAGAGAGGGATGTTACATACACCCCCTCTTGGTCTAAACTTCATCCCAAAGTTTTATAGTATAAATGCCGAAATAAGTGTATCATAGTATCATATGTCTATCTATCAAACAAAAATGGAAATTGTTGGTGCATATCATATGCATCCTCCTAGGTCGTTGAGTGCGGACTATAATTGTCCCACTGGACCTTGACTTGGTCTACCATTCGACGTCATAACTATCGAACGCGATGATCTAAGATGCGGATCGGCTCAGTCGTGAGCGCTCCCTCGTCCGATACCTACAAGGAACTCATGTCAATAACATGTGTAGGATCACTAATATAATGTCTCAAAACAGATACATGAAAGACATCGTGCATACGCCTCCAAGAATCAGGCAAGGCTAGTCGATAGGCCACAGGCCCCTTTCTCTCCACAATCTTGAAATGTCCTACAAACCTAGGAGAGAGTTTATCTCCCTTTCCAAACTTGATTGAACTCTTATGAGGTTTAACCTGCAAGAAGACTCGATCACCAACCTTGTAACTACAATCGACTCGGTGTGCATCGGCATAACTCTTTTGTCGATCCTGCACTTCTTTAATCCTTTGTCTTATGGTTTGCATTTTCTCTTCCATTTCTTGGATCGCTTATGGTCCCACAAGGACCCTATCCTAAAGTTGATCCCAACTCAAGGATGTCTGACACAGTCGCCCATAAAGAAACTCGAAAGGCGCCATCTTAATGGTGCTCTAGTAGCTGTCGTTGTAAGCGAACTCCACTAGTGGAAAGAATTCTTCCCAACGCTTTTGTTGGTCCATCACGTACATGCACAACATGTCTTCTAAGGTTTGGTTCGTTCGTTCGGTCTTCCTGTCAGTCTCTGGGTGATACCCAGTACTAAAGTTAAGTTGGGTTCCCAAAGCCTCTTGGAAACTCGTCCAAAATCATCCAGTAAACATCGATCCTCAATCGGATATAATCCTCTTAGGCACGCCATGCAGCCTCAAAATCTCACTGATGAAAACTCTAGCAATGTCAGGTGCTTGATATGTCTTACGCACAAGAATAAAGTGAGCACGCTTCGTCAAAGTGTCTACTACTACAAAAATCGAGTCATGTCTCCTTGCCGTCAGTGGCAATCCAACAATAAAATCCATCGAAATAACCTTCCATTTCGATTCTGAAATGGCATGTGGTTGAAGTAATCCTATTGGGTGTCTATGTTTAGCCTTTACCTGCTGACACTCTAGACATATGACCACATAGTTGACTATGTCAGCCTTCATTCCCTTCCAGAAGAATAAGGGTTTAAGGTTTTCCCTCATCTTCATGACTCCCGGGTGAGCCATGTAAATTGCTCTATGAGCCTCGCTCAGGATCAACATCCTCAACTTGTCGTTTGGCGGTACGTAAATCCGACCCTTGAACCTCAATAACCCATCGTTATCAAAAGAAAATCCCTCATATCGTGGTACCATCATTGTGTTTCGTTCGATAAAACCCTCGACCTCTTTGTACCAGTCGTCATCACGTTGTAAAGTTAGAATATTTTCACGTATATTCGTCTGAAGAGGCAACACCGAAAAGATGTGTGGCCTCTGAATCAAATCATCTGCCACTCGGTTCATTGTTCCCTTTATGTAAGTAATCTCGAAATCGTACTCGCTAAGCAATTCTGACCAACGTCGTTGCCGCGCGTTCAGGTCGCTTTGCGTAAAAATGTGTTGTAGTCCACAATGATCCGTCTTTAATTCGAATTTTCGACCAACAAGGTAGTGTCTCCAAACCTTCTAGGCATATATGCTAGCTAATAAATTCAAATCATGCGTCGTGTAGTTCTCCTCATGCCTTCTCAGTTTCCTCGAAATGTAAGCAATCACTCGTCTGTCTTGCATCAAGACTCCACCTAAACCTTCCTTAGATGTGTCTATGCATACCAAGAAGTCTGCGTCCATGTCAGGGACCTTTAGTATCGACACTGTTGTTAACAACTCCTTGAGCCTCTGAAATTCTTCTGCGCATTTCTCGGTCCAAACAAACTTCTTGTTTTTCTTCTGCAATTCCGTGATCGGATTTGCTATCTTCGAAAATCCCTCGACAAACCGTCGATAGTATCCTGCTAAACCCATAAAGCTACGCACTTCTGTGACATTCGTCGATGCAGGCCATTCCATAATAGCCTCGACCTTGGCTGGATCCACGATGATACCTTCGCCAAAGATGACATTCCCTAAGTAATGAATCCTCGATTGATAAAAAGAGCATTTGGACAATTTCCCATACAATTTGTGCTCTCGCAGACACTGTAATACCAAGCGCAAGTGCTCCTCATGCTCCTCTGTCATCTGAGAGTAGATCAAAATATCATCAATGAACACTTGGATGAACTTGTCCAAGTACTCGCGGAACACCCCGTTCATCAAACTCATAAATACCCCTGGGGCATTCGTCAGTCCAAACGGTAAAATAGTAAATTCGTAATGTAAAAACCTCGTCTTAAAGGCGGTCTTAGGGACGTCATCCTCCTTGATCTGTAACTAGTGATACCCTGATCGCAAATCGATCTTGGAGAACACCGTCGCACCCTTCATTTGATCGAACAGATCATCAATTCTTGGCAAGGGATACTGGTTCTTGATCGTAGCCTTGTTCAGTTGACGGTAATCAATGCAAAGCCTCCACGATCTGTCCTTCTTTCATATGAAAATAATCGGTGCACCCCACGGTGACACACAAGGATGTATCAGTCCCAGGTCCAACAACTCCTTTAGTTCCATTTTCAACTCTTGCAACTACAAGGTCGACATCCGATAAGGCGTTCTTGCTATTGGTTCGATCCCCAGTTCCAGGTCTATGGTAAACCCCAATTCCCTTTCTGGCGGCATCCCAGGTAACTCCTCTGGAAATACGTCTGCAAACTATCTCACCACCGGAAGGTGTTCTAGACCTTCCGCTACTCCCTTCTTGTTTAACGCAAGGATCGGGTAAAGCTTTCACCCCTTGTGCATAATCTTCCGTAGCTGTAAGGAAGAGATGAACCTCAGGGAAACTCCCTAGTTCCATCCTACAATTACATGTCTCTGTCCCTCGTCATCGACCAATCTCAACCATTTTGTCTTACAATTGAGTATCGCCTCATGTGATTCCATACAATCCATACCAATCACGACATCATAAGATCCTAGGATCGTGATGTATAGGTTGACCCTTGTGACAAACTCTCCCAAGTTAAGGGCACAGCCCGTAACCTTTCCTCCAACCTTTTGTTTAGCTCCTAAGGCCATCTCTACGAATCTAAACTTGTCCTGTTCGACAGCCTTTACCTTAATCCTTTTTAGCATTGCACCAAAAATGAAACTCTCGGTAGCACCGGGATCTATCAAAACACTAAGGGTCTGGTCAACGAAGGTACCTGTCGTCTCAAGCACAGTCGACTGGTGCTCTGCCTGGAGGTTATTCACTGCTGCATGAATCCGATGGGCCTTGCCCATATCTCCCACTGTAGTGGGTCCGGCTGATCCGGACGCTCTGGTCCTCTCCACCGGACAATCGCGCTGGTAGTGTGGCTCCCCACACATCCAACACCCCTTCTTCGGCCCAGTAGTCCTGGTACCCGAAGTAGAAGATGATGGCCCACCAGCCTGTAACCTTGGTCTGTTCTATTGAACAGGCCTAAACTGCTACTGTTGTGGGCGATGTTGTTGTTGATGGTGTCTTCCCCAATAATATGTTCGTTGCTGAGGCAGCAGTCGTCAGGGTGTGGTGAAAGTGGATCCCCTTTGGAAGCCATGATATCTCAGCGTATGTCTCGTCGGTGTCTGCTGCTATTGTGTTCCAGTTGAACCCTACCCTGTTGGTCTCGCTAGAGTCCTGGTCTGACCTCCACTGATAAGCTCCTCCTCTACTATGAGGGCCTTCTAGATGACGTCGTGCAATGTTTGAGGCATCAAAATCCTAACCTTTGCACGCAGGCTTCCGTTAAGGCCAAACACGAACCAGTTGACTTTAAGTTTCTCTGTGTTAAGGTGCGGAGCATACCGGAGCAGCTCCATAAAATGTGCCTCGTACTCGGGAACCGTACAACCTCCCTATCGTAAGGCATTGAACTCATTGAGTTGATGCTCAATGAATTCCTCTGAAAGGTACCTCTCTCGGAATCGTTCCTCGAACAATTCCTATGACACGTCTTCGACGACCATGTTCAACTGCGGTAGGAGAGTCTTCCACCATAGAAGAGCGCTTCCCTTCAGTTGAAAGACCGCCATGCATACCTTCATGTTGGAGGTATAATCATGAAGTGTGAAGCACATCACCATGTTCTCCAACCATTCCTCAGCGGTTGCGCCATTCGGGGCACCAAAGAACTCGGGAAATTTGACCTTCTCGAGTTCACTGTGAATGCTATCAGTAACGGCCAGTGCGCGCGGTGGAACCTCAGTGGGTGTCGGTGCCCTGGCCTCATCTCTGTGCAAAAGGCTGATCAATGCCTCGGACATGTGCTAAAAGGATCTCATCATCCCGACTACATCGCCAACTTCTATCCACTCCTGTCCGAGAACCTGCTTGTCTCCCTGGGGGTTAGACCCCTCAGGCATGGATGCTACTGGAGGCATCACGCCCCCTCCCCTAGCACCCTGTCGTCTGACTCTGCGGTGTCCTCTAACCATGATTACCTGCATGCACACAATCAACTCGATTAGCAACAGTATAATCAAATCATGTCAACGAAAGAAGTAGCGATCCCAATTCGCGTGTTGAACCCGCTCTGATACCATATGTAACTAACCTCCTCATTATGACGACCAACCTCTTAACAAGTGCAATTTTTTTTTATATTTTGTGTGTGCGCGCGTGTACAAGGGTAATAAACACATCCGACTCTGTGTCACCACCCGACAACGAACAAGACACATACAATGACAACACAACATGATGACCTAATACGCACATAAAGTATCTGCAAGCAAGGAACAACAATCATCCGACAAAATAAAAAGACTGACTACGCATCCATCCTACCCTGCAATGGTTAGGACCTCTAAGACACATAAGCAATGCTCAAGCCCAGTTTCCCATCGATTTTAACCATTTAAGGTCTCAGGGCTGGCAACTGTTTTGAGGAACATAGAGGTGTCTACATCCCGCCTGACACAAGTAGACCACGCAATGGAATTAATACAACCAAGCACAACAATAGTTAAATGAGCAACCACGTCCTCTACAGAAGGTGCAAGACAAAAGAACTCAGACAACGACCAACCAATATTAAGACAAGGCATTGTCTATGACTCAACTGTGATTGATTACAGACCAAAAACTCCATTTAAATTTCATTAACCGACGAATACCTTAAACATAAGGTAAATCCAATTAATCTCAATTCCCCATTTATTAAGTCATAAAATCTTATTATACTTAGTTCAAGGACATTATAATTGCATGCTATCACTAGTAGTAAAAATGATAATAGCATCACCATGAAATGATGCCCATAATACCTTTTATATCACAATGACTTGCAATAATCACAATCATATTGCATTTTATGTGTTAACCATAATAATAAACTGCGATATCATTACCATAATGATGGACACATTAACACTTACTTTACCATGAATATTGGCATTGACATAAAACATTACACCACATTACCTTAACATTACATTACAATAAATTACCTTACATTAACCTTCCATTACATTACAATGCATTCCAGTACATTACATTAACAATTCATTACATTACAATAACTTTGCCATAAATTACAATTACATTACATCTAATATGCTATCAAATAACAATAAACTGCACTAACATTAACATATATGTTAACCATGTTACATTTTATATTACAACCCTTGCAAATAAATAACAATCACTTTACATCCTCTATGTTATCAACAACAATAAGATTTACACTTATTTTATTTTTCCACCACACTACATTTACCTTACAACACGTTACTTGACAGTAATAATACATTCACCTATTATAACAACCATGTATGTTTTCCATAACTATCACATTCTCATCTTTAATTTTTATTGCCATAAAACAATTCTACATTACATTTTATAACATGAAAACCTTGCGATAAAATAACCATCACAATACATTGCAGCAGCATTTCATTTACCTATTTAATAACAATAAAAAGGTTTGTCAAATGCCATCGCTTTCTAATTTTTACTATATCCTTACAGTAGCCTTACCAAACAGAATCGTAACATTGCCTTTGTAAGTTATTAACAACCCTAGAAATCAACGACCGACCAGTATGGCAAGAAAAGGTTAAAATCGACAACTCGCAACAATAACTATCGGCATGTGTGCATGTCAAAATCAAAGGGGCAACCTAAGAGCGCATGCAGAAAAATCACGAAATCAAGGTAGTTGTAGAAAAGGCAAACTTCAGGAATCATACTCAACTCGGCAAAGGGAAAAATTTATATCAGTCAACCCGGATACCCAAAACGCAGAACAGACGTTTCCCGGAAGTCGTGGGCACTGCAGTAATTTGTAACCCAAAACTCAGAGATCTATGTGGTCGACCGTGTGGGTATCCACCCCCAAATCGCACAGGAAACACCCACGCACTTGCAGAAAAATAAAACATGAAAACTCAGTGATTAGGTGGTCAGGAACCGTGTGGGTATCCTCCTCCAATTCACCAAGAGATACCACCCCAAAACGCAGAGATAAAAACAAAAAAAATCGCAGAGAGTTTGTGGTTGAAACACGTGGGTATCCTCCCCAAATGCAGAGAATAAAAACAACAGCCATTTGTAGAGTTTAAGAGTGTGAATCCGCGTGGGTATTCTCCCCATAGTCGAGAATACAACAAAAACAAAATGCAAAGTTTAAGTGCGTGAATCCACGGGGGTATCCTCCCCATCACCGAGAATACAAACAACAAAAAAAAATTGCAGAGAAAGGTGTTGAATACCGTGGGTAACCTCCAACGAGTTATAACACAAAAATTGCAGAGAAATACCAACAAAAGGGTGAAGATATGGGTGTTGAATCGAGTTGAATTCCTCCACAGAAATGCATGGAACAACAAACCTAAAAAAAACTCAGAAAAATAACGCAGGGATTCCATTTCTACAGAGTTTTCAATTTCTACAGCTTCGGCAATCTTTTCCACATCTGCCCTCAAGGCTCAATTGAATAAAATAAAATGCAGAGTCAAAGGTAAACGTCGGTACAACCGCAGGGATGAGAAAATTCTTCGTTGCTCCTACATGAAATCGCACTACAGTATTAGCTGTGTGAAAATTTAATTGAAGTTTAAGGAATCTCTAAATGTAACCATGCTAGATTTAAATTACCACGCTTGTTATTATGATCGCTTCCTTAGCCAAAATTCAGAAGTACTAATTTGGTAATGCAACTATGAAATTTTAAATGTTTTGAAAGCAGGGAATGCAAAATCGCCTTTACATAACAATCTCACCGTTCAAATTTTTCCATTTCAGTGATGAGGACACCAGTCAAACAATCAACTAAGCTAGGGAAAAATAAAAAGGGTTCGCTATCTATCTAAACATGCAATACATTTACCATCTATATTTCGATCCCAGCATAAGTCATATTGCAATCTACTCTACTAAATAAAGAACATACCGTTGCCTTATCTCCCGCTTCGAAGGACGTCCGCGCGCTCCGTGTCGCTCCCGCTCGTCGACCGTCGAGACCTCACCGGTACCTCCCAGCCAATCGCTAGGGGTACTCTGATTCCTCCTTAGCCCCCTGAGCCACAAAGGGGCCACACACTATCCATATGGTACGTCTAGATCCCAGCTCGCCTCGCAAGGCCGAGCTACCACTCCTATCCGAGCTGGGAAATCCCAACTCCTCACAAGTAAATCAGTCAAGTCACAATCTGGCAGCGTAACATTACGCTAACATCTGATCCCCTACTTCCTCCTCCTTCCTCTCTTTTATAGAGTTTTAGAACTTCCAAACTTTCCCTAAATCTCTTTTAATTTAAGTTTTAAAGAGAATCTTCTAAAAATTCTCCATCGTACAAGTGTCATTCATCCCCAACTTTCCTCCAAAATTTATTAATTGTCTCAATTCCCTCACCCACCTAGAGTTGCTCCTAAATTTACTCCTAGGTTTCCTAGATTCCCTTACAGGTTTAAATACTTTCCCTAAAATGATGTTGCTAATTTAGTTCAATTTAGAAGGTTCTTTATTGCAGATTCTTTACTAAGTTGACCTCGCTTTTTACCATAAGTTCCCTTCTTTCCTTTATTATGTTTCCTCCATTCCTTAGTTTCCTAATTTTTATTATTCCCTTCTTTCCCTTTTTTATTAGAGCCAAAAATGGCAGTTGCGCAAATTAACTTCTTTTTCTTTTTATTAATAATTTAATATCATTTACACTTTCACAAGTTAAACAATTAAATTCTTCTTTACAATTTTAAATCCACTAATTTTAATTAAATTATTACTCTCTTCATTTTACCCCAAAACTTTTATGAAGACTAGAACTATTACTTAAGTGGTTTTTAGTTTAAATTTTTGTTTTTATTTTTATAGGGTCTTTTTCTTAAGGTTAGACAAAATTTTACTTTAGAGAAGTTTTAGACTTAGGACTTAGATTCTGAACTGGGCGACATTTAATTAGGGAAGTTGTTTAAGAATTTATTAATTTGTTAAATGTCTTAGGGCCATTTAGGTTTTTTCCTTCATCAACATCAACGCGACGTGCCCTTCAGGACGCACTACATGCTCCAAGGGTGCCACTCGCCTCTAGAGTTTCTTTTGTGCGATGTGTCCTTCAGGATGCACCACGTGCTCCCAGGGTGCCACTCACCTCTTTTGTTTCTTTTGCACGACGTGCCCTTCAGGATGCACCACATGCTCCAAGGGTGCCACTCGCCTCTTGACTGATTGGTAGACATCAATAACCCCTGGAGTCAATACTCCACCAGGTGAACTTGTGCGAGACTAAGGGATTCTAAGGAATAAGGCCCCCGCCTTATTGTGCACCCCTTAGAATCATCGTGAGTGACTGTCACAGTCTGCCCTCATGGCATCGTGGATCCTCTCGAACTAGGTAATCGTTAATCTACAGTTTGAGCCACGGTGGGAGTGCTAGTAGGCTGTGGCAGGGCTGATGTCCACCCCTCTCCCTCAACCTCTCTAGTAGTCGTGTGTGGCCCCTTTACTCCATATGTGATTCTGGTCGGCAAGCTATCGTCGGCCTGCATCATCAACAATCATGTCATAACATGTCCACATCATATCATCAAATCAAATGTAATAGCACAGTAAATAAATCAACCCAAATAGCACACTCCCTGACTCAATTCGGAGTCCAAGGGGTTCCATCGATGCCTTTGCATCCTCAAGGTCCAAAACTCTGCACACTCAGTAAAACCGAGTCAATAGCACCTGCCTATGTCAATGAAGTAAAACATCATGTCATCTATCATAACGCATCATAATCAGGGACAAATGTTTTAATATCATAATAGTCCAGATCACTTGCGAGCAAGTGTCCTCAAAGAATAAGTTTTCTTAGTGCGTTAGAGAGGGATGTTACACATGTGACCCATTCTTCTATGCCATAGCCAACTTTCATCTTCCTTTCCTAGACAACACTTTTCATTTCCAATTTCGCTTAACACATATATGTTGCTTGAAGTTCTTGCAGTTGTAGCGACCAATTTTCCTGAACCTTCTTTTC
>ML785258.1:911318-925020 GCA_009831015.1 Picea engelmannii
TTCTTCTTCTTGAGGCCTGTCTATCTGTTGTTGATTCTGAAATCTGAATCTTCTCGGTGGAGGAGTGTCCCTGTAATCTTCCTTGTATATCTTTTTATCCCCTTTGATTGTTTTTGCATAACTTTTTGGATTTATTTCTTGCTATGTTGTTTTTGAGCTTGATCCCTTTTCTGTCTGATTGTATCCAAGTCCGGACTTGTCAAGATAAGATTTTTTACTGTTGATAATGTCATCCAGAACGTTTAAGCTATTCTGCATATTTTTCTTTTGAATATCCTTTCTTAGTGTGACAATCTCTGCTTCCAGGTTTCTAATGATCCTGTCCTTTCCTTCTAGTTATTCTTTGAGTGCTTCTTCAATTCTTTTATCTTCTTGTATTTAAACCTTCAATTTTGTTATCATTTGTTCTAGTTCTTGAGTGTCTTTTTTCTTATCTAGTTATGCTTGTAGTTTCTTGTTTTTCTTCTTTTCTCTTCTGATAACTTCTATGGCATTCATTAATTCTTCTCATAAGTCAACTTCTGCCTCTTCAATTTCTTCTTCATATGCTTCTTCATATTCTTCTTCGAAGTCTTCTTTATCAGAGTCTTCTACTGCCATGAATAAAACTCTCCCTTTTTCATTGTCACTGACTTCATCTTCATCTGATGATGAGATGTATTCTTTGGTGCAAAAGTTTTTCTTGAAAACTTTCTTTGTAGTTCTTTTACCTTTATATGTTTGTCTGCCTTTTGAGTAACCTTCATCATTTCTCTTTCTATTATGAGGACATTTGTTAGCAAAATGACCAATACCATCACAATTAAAACAAATTAAAGGAATCTTACCTTTGTACCTATTGTTGGTTCCCTTGTTCAGTCTTTTGACGAAATTGGCCACTTCTTCATCATCTTCTGAGACGTCGCTACTGCTGCTATATTCTTCTTGTTCCTTTTTCTTTTGCTTTGATCTTTTGGATGCTTTGAAGACTACTTCTTTTACATCTGGATTTTCCTGTTCAGTTCTCATCTCATATGTTGTGAAGATTCCATGCAATTCGTCCATGCTTATTGAGTTTAGATATGATCTTTCTTCTAGTGCTGATATCTTAGGGTTGAATCTCATAGGAATAGATCTTAGTACCTTTTGAACAATTACAGTTTCTTCGATTTCTTCTCCCAATCCTATGATTGCATTCATTGTTTCATCGACTTGTAAGAAGTAGGTTGTGATATCTTCATCTTCCTTCATTTTTAGTTGTTTGAACTGACCTCTGTAAGTTTGACGCTTTGCTACTTTGACTTTTGAATCTCCTTCATAAATATTTTGAAGCTTGTCCCAAATCTCTTTAGCAGATTTACAATGTGCAACTTTGGTGAATATTGTATCATTGAGACCATTCAAAAATGAATTTATGGATTTGGAATTATTCTCACCGAGTTTCACTGCTTTGACTTTTGAATCTCCTTCAGAAATATTTCAAAGCTTGTCCCAAATCTCTTTAGCAGATTTACAATGTGAAACTTTGGTGAATACCGTATTGGAACTCCTGGTGCTATGTATCCATCTACAATTGATTGTCAAAATTGAAATCCCTGTGTTTGTATATATGTCTTCATCCTTATGCTCCAAAAAGCATACTTCTGTCCATCAAACTATGGTATTCCATTTTTATATGGGTTGGTACTCTCCATGATCTACCTTTTAGTGGTTAAATTGATTTTTGAAGGAACCTTCTCTGATACCAATTGTTGGATTACTGAGAGGGGGGGTGAATCAGTAATAGAGCAATTTAATCCCTGTTAACCATATAATCCAAGTGTTATATCAATGAAGCATTATCATCCAATAACTGCAGAGTAAATAAGCAATGAACAAATGAACAATCATACACATACACAGTACACCAGTGTTTTAAGTGGAAACCCAAATCGGGAGAAAACCACGGAATTCTTTTTCTTATATGTCTTGAAGAATTACATTCATTGGAAGCACCAACTTCCTTTGTTTTCCAGCTACAACTCGAAGGAGGCTCCAACCCCCTAGTTTTTCAAGCTACAACCTGAGGGAAGCTCCAACTCCCCAATTCTATGGCTACAACTAGAAGGAGGCTACAAACCCCTATGTTCTCTGGTTACAACCGAAAGGTGGCTACAACCACCTGTCCTTTCCCTGTCCTGTCACCCTGAAGTAGAAGTAGAATGATGGAACCACTGTCACACTATCACTGTGAGATATACTACTGTAAACATGTACCAATAAATCTGAACTATGCATCAACCTTTACCTCAACCTGTAATCAACCTGTACCATAAACAAGTGCATCAACCATGCACCAACCTGTAATCAACATGTACGATAAAAAAGTGCATCCAACCATGTACCAAGTATGTACCAATCATGTGTCAACTACTCATCAACTATGACTCATCAATATGTACCAACATCATCAACTATACACCTCATGTATGTACGCTAACTCATCAACTACTTGTCTCAACCATGTACTCAACATGTACCACAACCAAAATCCCTCATCAATTTCATCATACAAATATGATTTGTATCTCTGTAATAGACCTGGTGTATATGATCACATTCCTGCAAACCTTTCTTAACTTTAAAAACAAGAGACTAGCATTTTCATCAAACTTTTCTTCAGTCTCACATGCCTAGTTTTGGATTAGTCAACAACCCTAACTTGAAGTAATCATAACTTTGAACCTGTAATGTATAAAGATCTAAAACTGATACACAATGTTCTTCATTGTGTTTTATGCAATTCCCCCAAGTTTCACTACTTGGAACCTCTCAAAAAAGGAGTTATAGAAAAAATGGCATACCTTACTGAATTCTATCTTATTCTAGAGAGCGACCTTGTAGAGAGTGCCCCGCACAAAATATTTGATGAATTGATCTGAAACTGTTACAAAACATACTACATGCTATACCCTAACTAACACATTTTGTCTCACTGAATTTGTATCTGTTATGAATAAGTTATGACGTTTTTACCCGAAACACCTGATTTTGACTAGTTTCAGGACTGGCCACAGACCATATTTTCCACGGAGTGTAACTCCCAAAATACAACGACCCACAAGCTAGATTTTTTACCACAGATACTTGGATATGTTTTCTCACTTTCATAGAAATTTCAGGATCTGAATCATTATAGAAAAAAAAATTATAATGAAAATGGTGAGATGATCTGTAAATAACATACCTTAGAAAGCACCATCAAAAGAATTTATCCTTCCTTGCATTTTGGCCTTCTTTTCTTCACTTTCCTCGGAATTTAGGCTTAGATATCATTTGGTTACCTCAGACACCTATAGATATTCAATATTCTCAAGTTTGATTCAAATGAGAGAGCCTTGCCTCTTATTTATACTCTCCAAGTAGCTTCCTTAAAAACATCTTCTAGGTCACTTGGCCCACTTTCCTTATTTTAGGGTTGGGTCCACTTCTAAGTTCTCCATTAAATTTATTATTGAAATTATTTATTTTGTATTCACTTTGAATTATAATACACTCATTACTTCATTTTATTATTTACCTTTTAAATTCTCTTAAACCACTTTGATTACTTTGACCTTTTGGGGCTTCTAGATGACATATGAGGGTCCTCCAACTTTGTAAGGCCATAACTCTCAAACCGTGAGAAGTTATGTGAAATTATACATACCACCAGAAATGGCATGACATGTACTATACATATAGAATAGTATTATATGAAAATATATCATAACTCATATCGTTACCCATCAAACAAACTTGGGTCCATTACCCAAACCTGGGGTCTCCAACTTCTCATGGCCATAAATCTCTAACCGTGAGGAATTATGTGACGTTCCACATACCACCGGAAATGAAATGAAAATCACTATCCATCTAGGATATTTTACCTAACAAATTCAATTTCCTTCATCTCATTATTCCACAATTAAGCATGGTTTCTCTTACTCCACAAAGCATCTTCCCGTGAGGGCTTTCACCATAAGGGGACCACTTTGGAGTTCATCCATATTTACTTCTTATCAACCATGAAAAAACAATAATGAGTCATATTTACATCAAACAATATTGGGTCCATTACCCAAACCTTTGTGCTATGGGGTTTTCTTCAAGGTGTGGCATCAATGACAGCCAACCTTAATCAGCAAGTAAGTCTTATGATGCATCTAAGTGTTTAATCCCAATTGTTTAACCACTTCCTCTGAAATCAAGTTAGATTGAGATCCACTATCTATCAATGTTTCGACCTTAGTATGCCTCATTATGACCCTTATGTGAAAAAATTTACTTCTAGAATCAAATCCATGACCAATTTTACCTGTCAAACCAATCGCTAAGATTTTAGATTCATCACTCGAATCCAATCTCAAGTTTGTTGGTTGTGTTGTTGCTACAATTGTTTGGCTCCCTTTCCTCTCTTTGAACCACTTCGGTCTCTTCTCATGATCCAATTGCAATCAATGGTCATCATCATGCCCTTCTTTCTTGTAATGCTTGCAAGAGATCTTCTCTTCCTTTCTTTCCACTGAAGTTTCCTTCTTGTCATTCCACTTCCTTTTGTCCTATTTTCTTGAAGACGATTCCCCTGATACACCAACTCTTGTTTTCCCTACCTCAATGTATGTTGCTTGAACATAAACCTCATTAATATTAGTAGGTCAAAATATAAATATAGTGTTACGAATGCGTGAAAGTAAACCTCCTATATACTTCATAAGAGTTTCTTGGGTATGTAATGGAATGTCTAACATTAATTCCATATTACAAAATTCATCTGTGTATTCTTGCACTCTTTTTACCTTTCTTAGTTTAAGACCTTCCCATTCAATTAAAGCCTTCTCTTTATAGCCCAAAGGATAAAATTTCTTTCTAAGTGCAGAAACAAAAACCTTCCATGATGGAAATACATTACCCACTTGTAGTGTGCCATTTTGCAACTTGTTTTTCCACCAGATGAGTGTTGTGCTTGCAAGTCGAAGTGATTCCAATTTGATTTGAGTTGCCTCATCCTTGATTTTTTTCACACTACAATAAAGTTTCATCTATTTGACCCAATTATCAAGCCTCTTTTCATTGACTTCACCATCATACATGGGTAATTCAAATTTTACATTAAGCTTAAGTAAAGGCATTTCATTTTTATGTTTATGGGAGTGTTTTCTTGCGGTGGATTTAGAACTTGAACTTGAAGAAGAAGAAGTTGATGGAAAATAAGAAGGTGAAGGAGGAGTTTGAGGAGGATCCTCTCCTTCTTCATTTTTGACCTTTGAAGATTCACCTAGAATTGGTCTCTTTCACTCCAAGTAATCATCATATAGAACCTTCACCATCTCCGACATGGTGAAGAAAGTCTTTCAAAACTCTTTTTCCTCATGAGAAAGTCCCTCTTTCGATGGCATCTTCTCGCTTTGAGAAGTTTTCTTTCTAGATCCAATATCAGGATTATGTTCAACAAGATAACCTTCACCAAGATTCATCCTTTCCCTAGTAATCATGCAAACTCAAAAACCAACCATCAAGTAGCTCTGATACCACTGGATCTGAAAAGATCTTTTAACAACAATGGTTGAGTTTTAAAACATGTGTTAATTAACCATTTAGGAAACTGATGAAAGAGGAAGAATTATAGATGAAACATAGAAGCCATATAAACATATACAGATCTGTAGAAAATCATAAAGCAACAACAAACCACAACAAGAGAAGTTGATGTCAGAGTTCGACAATCTTGCCTACCTATTTGGGCCTTTGTCTCAGTCGGTGAGGCTTTCTTATTTATGTTCAAAGATTTAAAAATACATCATAATAGTGTCAAAAGGATTAAAAAATGATCTGTTCGTGTTCTACCAGATCTCAAGAACCCAACAAAATTGACGGCATTGAAAATGGATGAACGGAACTCCCAGAAATGGCCTACAAAGGTGCTCTCCTCAATGGCTTCACTACATAAAAATGGATTTGGCTCAACAATTCTTCAGAATTTTTCGGTTTTGAACCTCCCTCCATGGATCCAAGAACCTCTATCTTATATAGACTAGAAGTGGGTAACAACCTCCCAACTTCTCCCCAAGATCTGGCCTCAAAAAGGGCCAAAGATCCCCCAAAAATGGGCTAAATCTCCCAAAACTGCTAAAACAATCCATAAAATCATATAATAAGGTATAAAACCCACTTTTGGACAAAAATCAAGTGCAACCCCTTTTTCATGAGCCCCTGATCATCAAGGTACCCTCCATGTGGCCCCAACCCTGTTGGCGCGCCGGTCTAACCCTTAAGCCATGTCCCTTGGTTCCATTGCATGGCCCATGTGGCCATGTCCCATTCACCCACGTGCCCCATTCTGTTAACCCCTATGGTAATAAGTTGTTGGTTATGCCCTTGGTCGGCGGGCTAGTCCAGTCGATCGAGCGCTAACCCCCCACGATCGGTGCTAACGATATATGGAGTTGGGGCATAGGTCATATGGTAGTGGAAAATGTCAATGTGACCGAGGTCTTAGAGATATACCAATAACCATGCTAATACAATAAGGGTTTGGTCCGGAAGTATGGATCATATGGTATACATCGGGGGTTGGGGCTAGGCCCCAGCCCTTTATTTCCGCCCATATTACAATGTATTCACATTAAATAAAACAATTTTCCTATGATTAATAAGGACTTATGTGGGCGGGATGGTAGCCCAGCCCTGCCAAAGCGTTCTAACCCGCACAATAGGTCATGGGTTCAATTCCTGTTGAACCCATAAACTTTTTCCATTCCGCTAACCAATGGAGGGGTGCCACATGGCAGCCCAGGACTGGGCCACGTGGCACCATCACATTTGCTCATTAAAATGCCATGTGTCCAAATACCATTCGTCCACCTATCATACATGCCCAGTCAAAAACCTTCTCATGTTAGCATGACCACACTACCATGTCACTATACGTTCGTACGACCTGTACAGTCAGTTGCCATGTTAGTACTGTACGGACTGTACAGTCAACATTTTTTTTTTCCATGTTTGGAAAAACGAACAGACTGTGATATCTTTTGTATACGGTGTTTGTTTTAGCCCGTTCAAGTTGTGTTGGGTTCATATCGATGAGGCTTACACACCCATCTATTTTGAATCCATTTTTAAAACTTTGATTTTTAGGCCTTCCTGGACCCATTTTGGTTCCTGGATCCATTCTGGATCACAGACCCTTCTGAAGTAGAACCAGTCGTTTCCCTAAATTTTTTCACTAGCTTCTCTACTCCCCAAACCCTCAAGCTAATTGGTTACATTAAGAATAGGAAGGTCATCATTCTTGTTGATAATGGAAGCACCCATAATTTTATTCATCACCGCATTTCCCAAGAAACTAATTTCTATATCCAATCCGTCAATAATTTTCAAATCATGATTTCCAATGGTGAGTCCATGAAATGTGGAGGGCATTGTGAAAATGTGTGTCTCCAAATTGGTCAGTACCACATGAAATCTCATATGTTTGTGATCAACATGGGCGGTTGTGACATTGTGTTGGGTGCAGAATGGCTAAGGACGTTGGGTCCCATTCTCATGGATTTTAAGGAATTAACCATGCAATTCGACCAGGAGGGACAACAATATAAGTTCCAAGGCATCACTATTGGTTCCCCGGAGATCATTAGTTCCCATCACATGGAAAATATGTTCAAAAAAGGTCATTCTGGCATTATTTTACAACTCCATGCCATTCAAGCCACTGAGACAACCTTTGTGTTGCAGGATCTCCAATCCATCCTCTCTAAACATCAAGTGGTTTGTTCCACTTCCCAGGGAATCCCTCCTTCTCGTGGTGTTCATGATAATTCCATTCCCCTTGTTCCCGGAAGCCTTCCTCCCAATATCCATCCCTATCGTCATCCCTTTTCCCAAAAAAATGAAATTGAGAAAATTGTTCAGGAATTTTTCAACGCATGTGTTATCCACCCTAGTACGAGCCCCTACTCTTCTCATGTGGTCATGGTCCTTAATAAAGAAGGTTCTTAGTGCATGTGTCCTGACTTATGCGCCCTCAAAAAACTCACCATTAAAGAAAAATTTCTCATTCCTGTCATTGATGACCTCTTGGATGAATTAAGTGGCGCCCAATTCTTTACTAAACTTGATCTTCGTTCTGGATACCACAACATATGTATGAACGAGGCAGACATTCCTAAGACTGCATTTAGAACTCATGAGGGCCACTATGATTTTTTGGTCATGCCCTTTGGCCTGTGTAATGCTCCCTCCACTTTCCAAATCCTCATGAATCATGTCTTTCGTCCTTTTCTCCATCATTTTGTCTTAGTTTTCTTTTATGATATCCTCATCTATAGTAAAACCTAGACAACCCATCTTGCTCATGTCAATCGATTTCTCCATCTACTCTCTCAGCACCAACTTTACCTCAAACAATCTATATGTGCTTTTGGAGCCTCAAAAGTTGAGTACCTGGGTCATCTTGTTGGCAAGGCCCAGTGTCAGGGTGGATCCTAAAACAATTGAAGCTATGAAATATTGGCCTCACCCAAATACTCTCAAAATATTGCATGGAGTTTTGGGTTTAACAGGTTATTATCGAAAATTTGTTAAGAATTATGGAAATATTATGGCACCTCTCACTACTCTCCTTAAAAATAACTCTTTCACTTGGACTCTAGCAGCTTCTCGGGATTTTCAAACCTTGAAGATGGCCATGTGCACCACTCTAGTCTTGGCCCTTCCTTATTTCACAAAGACCTTTGTCATGGAATGTGATGCTTCCGGGAAATAAATTGGAGCAGTCCTTATGAAAGAGGGTCATCCTTTGGCCTTTACCAGTAAACAACTATTAGAGAGACATTTGGGAAAATCAATCTATGAAAAGGAAATAATGGTTATTCTGCATGTCATGGATCTTTGGCACCCTTATCTATTGGGGCAACGCTTCCAAATTAAGACAGATCATCAATGCCTCAAGTATTTTCTGGAACAACACCTTTCCTCCCTAGAGCAACAAAAATGGGTGACTAAGATATTTGGATATTATTATGAGATCATTTACAAGAAAGGAAAAGACAATGTGGTTGTTGATGCACTTTCCATAAAATATGAAGATGAAGGGTACATTTTTTCTCTCTCCTTCATTGTACCAGATTGGCTCCAAGTTATTCACCAGGAATGGCTACACTATCCCAAAAGTTTGCATCTGATACAACAATTGCAGGTCAATTCTTCTGTTTCCCCAGGGTAGTCTTGTCTCAATGATGAGCTTCGATACAAAGGTCGTTTGTATTTAAGTAAACAGTCAAAACTTAAATCCACGGTACTTTCTGAGCTTCATGCTACACCCATCGTTGGCCAAACGCTTACAGTTCGAGACACTATTCTCCATACCCTCAAAAATAATTTGGTCATGGCCCAGAATCGCATGAAGCAACAAGAAGATCAAGGTCAATATGAACGTCAATTTGCAGAAGGAGATCAGGTGTTTCTTCGACTGCAACCTTACAAGAAAAATTCCCTCAAGGCTAACCATTATCAGAAAATGGAGCCCAAATTTTATGGTCCTTATACCATTCTCAAACATGTGGGACATGTAGCCTATCAATTAGCTTTGCCTAGTCATTCTAAGGTCCATCTTGTTTTTCATGTTTCCTTCTTAAAGAAGGTGATTGGAACTAAGTGCCGAACTCAAACCAATATCCCCGAGTTGGATGAAGAAGGCTCCATTTGGCTACAGCCACAAGAATTTTTGGACTAGCATGAGTGTCGTCTCCGTCAACACACCATCAAGGAAGTGTTAGTCCTATGGAAATATACAACTCTAGCAGATGTCACTTGGGAACCAACTACCATTCTGCAACAATTACCTCATCTCAAGCCTTGAGGACAAGGTTTTTTTTTAAGGGGGAGGACATGTTAGGGACCTAGCCCCTCATGTAGGTAGAATAATATATTTCCATGTAATAAAGTTAAATATTAATAAGGGGTGGAATCATGAAGGTGGGTTACACTTTCATGACAATTGGGTCTCCAACATTCCGAAAATCATTTTTTCGGCCGAACTTATTTTTGTTTTCGGCCGAAAGTAATATTTTTCGGCCGAAAACTCTTTCGGTCGAACCTTTGAATGTAAAATTGAATGACACCCTGATGATGCCCTCGATTTTCGTGTCCAATTTTAGCCGAAGGATATTTTTTCATCTGGTAACATATTTTCGGCCAAAAGATATTTCGACCGAAATAATGTTTCAGCCGAAATAAAAATTTGGCTGAAAAAATGTTTATAAATTACCCACACATCGCACCTATCATAGTTTTTGCGAGTTCGGAGATTGTTTGTAGCTGTGTTTTTGGGAGGGTGTTTGATGTTGTGTTGTTCATAGGGTGTTTGATGTTGTGTTGTTCAGAGGGTGTTTGTTGTTGTGTTGTTCGGAGGGTGTTTGTTGTTTGATGTTGTGTTGTTTGGAGGGTGTTTGTTGTTGTGTTGTTCGGATGGTGTTTGTTGCTGTGTTGTTCAGAGAGTGTTTGTTGTTGTGTTGTTCGGAGAGTGTTTGATGTTGTGTTGTTCGGAGAGTGTTTGTTGATGTGTTGTTTGTAGTTGAGCTACTTGACGATTTCTGCGAGAAAACGGGTGGTGGACGTTGGAGCAACGTTGTTGTGGAAGTTGGAGCAACGAGCCTCATTAAGGTATGGTTAGATTAGATTGATTTATTAAAATAGCATAAAAACTTATAACAGAATTATAGTTTAGATTTTTAAATTGTTTAGGAATTAAATATAGTTTAGGAATTATAGTTTAATAATTAAATATGTTTTTTTAGATTGTTGAGAGGGCCATATTCGGCCCTGTCCTTGTACAGGTACATGCCCAAATTCGGGCATGTACCTATACATGGACAAGGCTGAATATGGCCCTGTCCATGTACAAGTACAGGCCCGAATTTGGGCCTGGACTTGTACATGGACATGGTTGAATATGGCCCTGTCAATTTACCATATACCTTGACAAAATTAGGAAAGAAAGGTGATACATTGGGATTTAGAAAATAGTACAACGTTTACAAAATTATGTAAATACAGTTGGATTTAGATAGTGATTATGTAATACCATTGTTATGTTTTCCGTAATTGTGTATTTTTAAATATTAAGTTGTTATTATTGGACTACATCTATTTTTTATGATACATTCTCAAAATCACTCTTACATAGACAATACATAGTTAATAGTGAACCTAGCTTACATAGACAGTACATGCTTGATCTTTTAAAAATCACACTTTATACATGTTGCTTATAAACTAATGGTAATAGAACACATTCCCTTGAAATTTGGCCATGTCCATGTACAGGTATAGGCCCAAATTCGGGCATGTACTTGTACATGGACAAGGCCATATTTGGAGAGTAGAATGGACGATAGAAGAAAAAGTGGTACTATAATACTTTGGAGGATGTATGGTTGGATGTAATGTACCTTGCTAAATTTTTTGATACATTTTGTTTCAGTTCTTGGTTTATATATTAAGACAAACAGATTGTATTTAAAACATTCTACTCACATAGTAAACACAAACTCTACTATAGGAATATAAAAAACAACAAAATAACCCCACTGATTTATTGTATTAAATATTTTGTGGCAGCAATACAATGAAATCACAGAAAAATACAAAATACTAGAAGAGGAATCTGATATATGTTCTTTGTATATATGTTTTCAGTTCTTGGTTTATATATTAATACAAACAGTTTGTATTTAAAACATTCTACTCACATAGTAAACACAAACTCTGCTACAAGAATATAAAAAACAACAAAATAACCCCACTGCTTTATTGTATTAAATATTTGGTGGAAGCAATACAATGAAATCACAGAAAAATACAAAATACTAGAAGAGTAATATGATATATGTTCTTTGTATATGTTGTCTCTACAAAACTACTCCAAATAAGCCTGCATGTAGATGACTGTAGTGTGCAACAATTATCAGCGGGTGATACCAACTCTGTAAGTGGTAATATAGGCCAAAACAATCATAAACAACAAAGCCCCCAAAGCAAGAGATGGGCATGTAGGTGTCACCCTTTTGTTTTGACCCTCCTAACAGCATTAACAAGTCCCCAAATGGAAGGTAGAAACAACCACAAATGAAGTGCTTTCCCTCATACCAAACTTGTCCCCAAATGAAGGTACTTCGACTCACTACCAAATATAACGACCCCCAAGGAGTAATAACTCATACTACATAAGAAAATCTTTGTCCAACACTAAGATATAAACTCAGTTATGCAAGAATGTACCCATACTGAAGAATTTCGCCCCCACAGAGGTTAACTAATTAGATTATGAATAAACTATATTATATTTTCTTTAAAGGAAAAAATTTAAGGGTTGATGTAACCTAATGCTTTCCTCTCATCACACGTCAATTATAATAGAAATCTATAAAAAAAAGACAATCTCGTTACTAGGAAGAATTATTGGGTACATGCACAACATATTACTTTATGGTGTAAAATGTCAAAACTTAGAAAATTGAATTAAAGCTTCTGAAATATATAACCCTAATTCATTAGAAAATTATATAAATAAATAAAATCACTAATAATGGAATGCTAGTTTTCCTCTTAAAATTTAATGCATATGTTCTCATTAAGATGTCATTTTAATATTTAAATGATAGAATTTCTTAAAACAAATTACTTTTCACATTGGTTTCTTCAAGGATCTCAAGGCCAAGTTGGTGGTTTCAATTCCTAATATTTTCATAAATTTTCTTGGCATAACATTTTTTAGTGCCCTAGAATCCAACATACAATTATGCAAAAACAATTCATAACTTTTTTTTTTTAAAGTAACCACTTTTTCTTCATAACTTGAGTTGGTTGGGTTCCTTTAGGAGTTCCATGTGGTCACATACTTGGATTTATTTGATTTTGATTACTGCTATTTGGATTGGTTAGACTTTAAATTAGGTTACTTTGAGTTGGATTACTTTTGGCTTATTTTTGAAATTGTTTACCCCTACATTTGTAAGTAACCCAATCCTTCTCACAAATTCTCCTCTTGACTTCCTCTTGAAATGTATTGGGTGATAATTCCCTATCAATGATGGTAGGATCAATGATTCTTTCATTTGTTTGATCATTAGAAACATTGTCGATCATACTTGTCCATTCACCCACATAATTATTTAGATCATTTGGTTGATCAATATTATCTTAACTTTGCTTGTTGGAAATCTTGTTTAGCAACTAAACAAGTGTATTGGTCATGTGGTACACCACAAGGATTAAACCATGGCAATGTTTCTTGGTCAACCACATTATTTGTCTCTAGTGGTTTTGGAACTCTTTGATTCTAATTATATAATGAGGTTGTCTAGACTTATTTCAACCATTATTTCCCCTTGAAAAGATTGTGGTTTTATATTTTGTCCCTTATCCCTTTAGACATCAGTCCATGCCTGAGTAGTCGGCTAGGAGATGAATCGATGGTCATCACTTCAATGTTTAAAGACCTATAGATTCAAATGCCCTGTTTTTTTGTGCATGGATGATGAGTGAAGGATAAGAATTCGCTATGTCGTCTATCCCTTATTTATCTTTGAGTTGATTGATTCATGGCTGAATTTTTAGTCTTTGCGCCTACTTGTGTAGATTTGGTTTTTCCTTGAAATTCATCCGATCAATATTTAATTTAATATGCTTGGCTTTTTAGTCA
>ML785258.1:936583-951154 GCA_009831015.1 Picea engelmannii
GTCTATGCAAACTGAACAAAAACAAGAGTCATTTCGTCTATCAAATGCAAACCCATTTTGAAAACATTTTGTTTTAACTGAATGTATTTTTCTTGTCCCAGGTATTGTACTGGCATCATATGAGATTGATCTATTTACATCTTTAATTCCAACATGCAAAAAATACCTACACAAGACAAGAACTTGTTAACTTGAAATCTCTCAAGAAAATGATTGAAGATTGAATATAAATTTGAACACGTTCAAATTTATAGATCTTGTGTACATACATGTAACATTTATATATAGACACACCTGCGCACATCCCTTGACGGATTAGATGCATGGCTTAGCGCCATGTTGCACCATTCAACAACTTGTTCAGCGGATTCAAATCGATCGGCATGAGCGTTCAACTGATACCTTCAAAGTGCTCGTTTTATACATGCCCATGCACCATCGTGCTCTCATTTTCCATGACCAGTCTCAAAAAAATTCCAACAATGTGTAATCTTTATTTTTTTATGAAGACGACATAACCAATAGAACGATCATGCAGATTTGAACTAACCCGCACACCTATCGGACCATATCCAATGTCGATCGAATATGATTTCGCGTTCTTTCAATGAATCATAAAATTTATCAAAACAATGTTGTACATAATGTGTGTTGTGTGTTCGATCATCACTTATATAAAAGTGATATTCTTTAATAACATGTCAATTGTCGTTGGTGCTTTCTATGTTTGGAAGACTCCATTGAGCATGTCTATATAGAACGTGGATAAATATGGTGACTTGATCAGAATGATAATATTCACTCTGTATTTCTTTTTGTCCAGCGAATGTGTAATTCTCTGCAAAATCAACTACAGACAAAATTTTCCCTAGTGGAAACACTTCACGGGATTGTTTGAATTGTAGATCTTGCCATCAAGCTCTATATGAATGCTTGGTGTATTTATAGATTTCTTCCTCAAACTTCTTCAAAAACTCTATCAAGCAGATTTTATCTACCTTCAAATCAAGCCTTTTGGAAATAACATTTGAAGAATGTGGAGTCGTGCTGCTCATATATTCATATCTCTTCCAATTGACTGTTATATTAGAAAATGATTGATCATTCATATCAATATGATACTTTGAATGAAACAAACTTAGATTTCCACAACGATCACATTTTTTTTTGTAAAATAAATCATCATCTTCTCTTTCACATAGAATTTTAGATATAAAAACACGGAATGTGGAAGGAGGAGTTGAACCTGGCCATAAAGATTTACCAAAATCCAATAAAGTGTCGTAATACAACTCAAACTCCACATGATAACAACAACAACACATGTCATGGACAGTGATGGGTCTAACAAATCATGGTTTTTGTTGCACAAATGTATTGATGGAAATTTTAACTTATTTGTGCTCTTCTTTGAACTTATTAAACAACTATATTTGTGTCATTGGCAATGTATGTTTTGGATGTTCTTCATATTGATTTCATGCTATTCTTCATCGCAACACATCCCTTGTATGTGGTGAAACACGAGATTCTTTCAACCAGCAATTACGGGCCAATTCTTTAACATTTTCTGCAAGTCTATATTTGTAGGGTTGTCTAGAAATCACTGTCCAACAAGCCAATTCATCATTTACATCTATTTGGAAACGAAATTTTCTATGTTTGTGAAATGTTTTTTTTTATGTTCCCATCGTTTTTTCCATGTGTGGTGTCAAACGATCTTTTATATTGCTCCCTGAAACAATTGTTGTTTGTAACGTTTTACGTGCAACACAGACATCTTCTTTTTCGAGATTTTCCAAAATCTTTTAATACATTAGTTATATTGTTAAGGACATTCTATTGCAACTTTGTATCCTTTGTTGACTTTTGAATACCCAATAATGATGTAGCTTCTTTTAACTTTCTTGACTTCAATAGACAAAGTAAAAGTTGAGCCTGTACTGTTACTGATTCATCTTTGAAAAAAGTATTATACATATACTTAGTTCGATATCTTATATAATGCTTAGCCTTTTTTTTCCCAAATTTGTGAGTATCAACATTTTATAATATTTCATCATCAATGTTGATAGATTCTCCTGCATATTTCAATTTAAAGTTTATATTAAAAAACATAACCCGAACACAAATTCTCTAAGCTATATATACTTGAGTGTTCATCTTGTATTAATCTAAATTTATGTACATACCTATAGGTGATTCGTCTTCTAATTCAATTTCGGTTTCAACGTCTTCTGCTTCAATTTCGGTTTCAACATCGTCTTCGACATTATGAGACAAATCTATTTATGTTTTTTGAAAAACATCAAATTGTAATTACAAACAATTATATTATTTACAATATTTTAAATTTGAATTCTATACTTTGAATTTTGTACTTTCTGAATACAGTCCCAATGTGTGCCATGTGCTCGATCATCATATGTGTATTCATACCTGGTTGAACTTCTTCTTGTCGAAAATCTCTATTGACATCATCATCGTTTCTTTCTTCAATATTTTCATGTTCTTGTTTCTTTCTCCGATAAAGCTCTTTCCTTTGTTCGATTTGGCGAGTATCATCTCGAGTGCGATCATATTTTCTCTTGCGCAAACTTTTGTTTCCCATGACTTTTATAGTTATATGTAAAATATATCTTCAACAAAGACATCACCTTGAAAAAATGCTCAATATTTATCTTTCAACATATAAATTGTTATTCCAATAAAAACTTGAACAAACATCAATTACCTTATTCAACAAAAACCAAAAAGATGATTCGAAACTTTTTTTAAGTGCTCTAGAAAACCACCATGTATCGATATCGATCCTCCGATTAAGCCTATGGAACAGAGGGAAGAAATAAAGAAAGAAAAGAATACARCTACAATCAGTAATAGAAATTCTTTGAAATCCCTATCCTCGAGCTTATATATGTCTGTCCATCCGATGAATTGTGTTAAATGTGTTCGGCCGAAAGCCTATTTATACAATTTGGGGCGAAAGGAAACGATACGACGTGTCATTTCATTTTTTTCGACAGACGAAATTCGCTCGACAGTCTTTCGGCCCAAAGAATGGTTTTTCAGCCAAAACCCTTGGAAACCATTCAGTTTTGATGGTTTCCGTTAGATTTTATTCTTACGGCCGAAAAAAGGAAATTAGGACTGAAAACTAAAACCAGAGAATTTCCCCAAGCTTAACTGAACTTCGAAGGTTGTGGACTTCTGCAAATACTGAGAATTTGGTTTCGAAATTGACACCAGCATTTCCAAAACTGAATCTACTTTCAATTCCTGTAAAAAAAAATCATTTTCTTTATTTTTATCTAATTTTATTTAATTTAAAAAAAAATTCACTACATAATATTTTCAGCAGACATTATGATTCAGTGAAATGAAATATCGGTATCTCTAAAAATATACAGTGAAAATTTTGGAAAAAATATATTCATAATCCTTAAACTGTTCTTTTCAAAAGGGTATATTTAGATTTTAGTTTTAAGTAAAAATTAAGATAGATACAACGTGTAGAAAAACATGTGTTTAAAATCTGCAAGGTTTTCATCTTGGTCAACATAAAAAAATTCTAGAAATTATAATATTCATCTGTTACATTCAAAATTATAGTCATAATAAAATAGAGTCTCTGTAGATTGTTGCAATATATTTTGTTTCTTAAAAACATAAGTTTAATAATAGATACATTGTTGTAGAAATAAGTAACTCATTATCATTCATTTCATGTTTAAGGAACATACTGTTAAACAATTGTCAAATTGACATATCAAATCGTGATAAAAAAAAATTGAAAAATAGTCATTGGAAAGCTAACACAATTCTTCACAAGTTTTGTTTTTACTGTAAAGTGAAATTCTAAATAAATAAAAATACTTTTGTATGCCGGAAGTTGAATAACTTGTGAAAATACAGTTTTTTTTCTCATAAAACAAGCAAAAGTGTAACCCATCTTCATGATTTCACCCTAAGGCCTAGCAATAAGGAAGATTAATTCAAATGTAAGAATACATAATAGAAGCTTCCACTTCTAGAAGGATCTTCCTCTAGATTGTTCTTTTGGATAAACATATTTAGTATAAATAGGAGTAAAGGGTATGAGAATTTTTGTCTTGGATATTATTGTAATAGATATTTTCTCTGTTGGAGGTTTCCCCCTCGAATAGGCAAGTGAACATGGCTCTTAGTAATCAAAGTGCTCTTTTTGGTGTTATTCTGGTATTATTTTGGTATTATTGTGGTGTTGTTCTGGTTATATCGTTGTTTATCTACCATTTCTAGATAATTATTTCTATTCTTCATACTATTTTATATCTGGAATATTACATTAGTATTCCAACCAATCAAGTTCCTTTATCATAATATGGAACCTGGCCACTCCTTTTAAGCTAAATGATTTGTTTCAATGGAATAACCTCCTTCTTCCTCCTATTCAAGTTCTATAATTTTATCTATTTTCATTATGGGTTTTCAAATTCTTAAAATGTTAACCATGAGAGTTAGTTAGTTCAATAAAATAAAGGAATATATTGGTCCTTGTTACCCCCAGGGCTAGGGCTAACTAATGAGATCATTTCTTGAGGCCTGCAGGTTGAATACATGGAGAGTCGACAGCTATATGAGCAAACAGAGTCTCTCCTCTTGCCACACATCACCACTCATCGACAGCAGCAGCTTCCACTGCACCATCTTGGCCCAAAAAAGATAGTAGGTCTTGCTTCATGAGGTAACTAGTTTGGCCTTGTGGTAAGTGTCATTTTAATAACTAAAGTATTTGAGCATGTTACAAAGATTCCTTTCTTGATTATGAAACTTTTTATTTTAAATTATACATTTTGCCTCATTTCACCTTGGTGGTTGATACGGTTTCCTAGTAAGTTGGTCACTCTCAGAAAAAGGGTTTCTACTAGGGGGTATCCTTGAAGGGTCATTGTACCATTCTTGTAAATACTTATCACTTTCCACACCTAATCCCTTTCATTTCCTCATCTTTTTTTTTTCGGGCTTATTGACCCCAAGAAGGGATTGTACCTCATTTCATGGGAAGAAGGGGCTAAAGGCTCAAAGGTGTTGTAGATGGTAAAATTTAAAAGCCATAAATGATCCTTCCAAATTCTCTCCCTAAGGTCCTAAGAGAAATGAAACGCTTCTCCATAAAAAATGAAGGATCTTTTAAAAAAGGAAAACACACAATTAATAAATGTCTCGCTTGATGGGAGGGTGTATTTGGGGTGTATTTTAATTTCCAAGTACATATGGCACTCAAAGTGTTCCTAAATTCAAGTGGAATCATGGAGCTCTTTATTTTCCATTTCACATAGCACTCAATGTTTTGAACTATAATAAATTAATGGTAGTGACGGGGCTTGGAAAAATGTTGCATTGCAAACAAAGGATGCAACACACCCTCTACAAAGGCACCCATAAATGAGACAATATGATCCCTTGATATGTCAAGAACCCCATTCCCAAAAGTATTTCCCCCATTCACCTCATATCCATTACACAAATTAGAGAGGGTATTCTTGGGAAGCACTCCTTAACTTGGGAATTGGTCTACCCAATAGGGCACCATGACAAACCTCCCATACTTAAATTTGGAAAATTTTATAAGGTCTTTGAGCATTTGTTCAATTTGAAAATGGAGGATTTAATTCACATGTTTGGGTGGTTCTTGTATTAAATGTGTCTTACTTGGCATGATACATGTGACTTGTGGACCCTTGGAAGGCGCACTTTTTTGTCTTTACGAGACCTTTACAGGTGAAAGCTATTACATGGAGGAATTGTTCCCTTTTGAACTTCATGTGGTTTGAAGACCCCAAGGATGGACATCATACCCCATATGATGGGTAGAGGACACTAGAGATCTTGTACACATGAGATGATGAAGGTTGTCTTTGGAGGCACTTTGACAGCACTAGAGGATGACATCATAGCCCTTTTCACTTGGACTTTGGCCTTTGGAGGCCTATTATGTCACCTCCTAAGCCCTTGATGGCATGTGAAGGCTAGGGTTTTGGGGGGCTTGATGGTACTGGACATGATGTGATGTGGTTTGAAGGAAGAAGAGGCATGACATGACACTCTAGCATATTAAATCTTGACACATGGCCTGTGGAGGCCCAACGATTTGCATCTTGAGGCTCAATGTCACCCTTCTAGGGAATGATGTCACCGTTTGAGGGTTTTATTTTATGTAAATTTTATTTTTGTAATTTGTAAAGGAAAATAAAGGGAATCAACCCTCTTTTAACTTTTTGTTAACTTTTATGTGGAAAAATTGGTTTATATGGCCTCATATAAATAGAGGCCATCTCATTTTCATTTGGGGGGCTCATCACTTGAGAATTACATAACTCTTGGCTAAAATTTTCACCCTCCGTGGGAAATTCACTATCTCTTGTATCTTGTGAAAATGGATGGAATACCTGTCTATTAGTGGAATAAAGGCTAGTGACTTCTAGTGATATGCCCATGTTCACACAGTTCCCTATCTCGGGCCGACAAGTGGTTGCCCCTCATCACTTATGCTCCCTCCATCTGTCTTCCACTCACTGTCCCGCCAGTACCTGTCCCTTTCTCGTCTCCCACCACCTGTGCCACCTCGCTCCACATCGCCTCCATCCCATTACACCTCAGCTTCTACTTATGTGACCCCCACGCCACCCTCAATCTCCTCGTCCATTCACAGTTGTCCACCTGACCATCTCCCATCCTCCCCTCCATACCGAGTGCACCCATCACTTTGTCAGCAGCCACGTCCACCATCAAGCTTCCTCGTAAGCATACAACTCATATCCAGACGGTGAATGCTAAGGTTTCCACGTTCTGCAGAGGTAGATTTGACTTGGGTCTTCTGAATTCCAATGAAGCAATTATTGAGGTTGGTGGGGGAGAGTTGAACATCGTTTCCACCATAAATGGAAAACCCAGAAAGGACTGTAAGCAGGTCAACTCAACTTGAGAGTCTTCCTGAAACACAATTGCATCTAACAAGGCCCGTTCTGAAAAGAAACTGTATGCACAACCTATCAGGAAGCATGCAGACATAATGCTTTTAATGCAGCTTCTCAATTATGCTCCTGAGATTTTGTTTTAAGTATAAATACTCAGTTTTGATATTTTTGTAATCATCAATGGTAGATCTAAGCTCCCAATTGTAAAGGTTTTAGTGAGGCCTCTGGTTCTTTGGTTATGCATTGTTGCTTAAGATTTCTTTTTTAATGGAAGCCAACTTCTTCTTTCATCTCTTTGCTTTTGACTCTGAAAGCTCGGGCATGGATGATCCAGTCGAGTTTTGTAGTTGTTTATAGTGTAGGTTTGACTATATTTGTTGTTACAACGTTTTCAGTGTCTCGAAGTTCTCAGACCAAGAGGATCTTGTACCTGAGAATTTTCCTCCAAAGGCTTTTGGAAGACTAGATGTTCAGAGAAGACCTTCCTACCCCTCTCATATTTTTCCACCTACTCACCACTATAAAAACTTACTGGCCTAAGTTAGATCAAGACCTCACATGGATCTATAGTTCCAACCCAGTTCTCTGAGTTAAAACGATATTGTTCTGAGTTTAATCTCTTCAATCAACCTTTTTTATAACCAACCTGTGACATACAAACTGATGGGTATCAGGCTTACTCCTGCTACAATCCAAAAGTGACTTCGGGTGCTAACATTTATGGCGCCACTGTCGGGGATGAAGTTGAATATTTTCCTCTGGATTGAACGACATTGAGACTCTGATTCTGAAGGTGCATTAGGCATCAGAGCTCTCCAAGATTGATATTGTGCACCTAGTGACTCCATTGTGACAACTCCACTGGGGAACATGTTGTTTCAGTTGTGGCTTCTAGAGGCAGGCATACGAGGTCTACTCCACAACTTCCCCTACCAACACCTGAAGCGGACCCAAAGAAAATTATCAAAAGAGGAAAGGCCCTTAGAGAAGGAGCTTCCACTGTCGAACCAGGTATTTCTAATAGTTCTGATTGCTCTCTATTGGAGACCCCCATATCTTCTTCTCAGTTTCTTGTCAAACCTCTTGTTGGAGTTTCTCATTTGTTAAATTTTGGGAGTGTTCCTGTTGAGTTTTCTCCTCCTAGTCTTGGATTAGATGGAGAGATATTTTTCACTCCTATCTCCCCCGACATTGCAGCCTAGTCTAGACCCAAGAATTCAGAAGATTTTCCCACCCCAGGCTTTACCGTCCCTTCTCCTATTACTGTTGCTATTGTTGTACCCACACCAACCTCTATTCCCTTAATCCCTGTAGCCTTTTCTTCAAATCTTATGTTGATCCCTTTTCCACCTGCAAGCTCATTTCCAGTCTCGCCAGGCCAATCCCCTTCTCCCCTTAGTTCTCCTCCACCTAATATCCATATGGCAGGTGCGCATCCCCCTGTAAACAAAATGGATTTCATAGAGGCTGCCAGGTATGCCCCTTTGGTCTTACCTCATCCCATGAATCATCTCCCTGCTAGAGATTACTTGAATTATATTCCTAAATTCACTAGCGAGGAGGACATAACTGTTGAAGAGCACCTTGTTGCCTTCTACAATTATGAAGACAACCTGAACATTAAAAATGAAGATGTCTAGATGAGATTCTTCATCCAAATTCTTGATGGTGAGGTGAGGAAATGGTTTAGGGGACTAACCCCTAGATCTATTGTTGGAATTTAAGCTTTAGATAATTCCTTCTTGAGACAGTGGGGAGATAAAAAATATTTCATGTATTATATGACAGACTTTGGATCCTTAAAGAGAAAGGAAGGAGAGTTTGTCTCTGACTTCTCCAAGAGATTCAATAAGATGTACAATAAGATCCCTGCTGAAATAAAACCCTCAGAAGCCTCTGCCAAAATCACTTATGTTAGTGCCTTTGACCCCGATTTTTTCCCCCCTTCTCAGAGAAAGAAGAGCTACTTCCTTGGCTAACATGCAATATGCAACCCTGGAAGTAGAATCCAATGTGTTGGTAGTTAATAGGCTCATAATAAAATATGATAGAGACAAGGGAAGAGGGAGATTTGAGGCCTCAACCTCTGGTTATCCTATAGCTCACCCTTGAGTAGATGAATTGGCCAAGATGGTAAAGTCTCTGTCTGCAGAGATGGAGAAAATTAAAGTGGAGGGAAGGCAGACATACAGAAATACTCAAAACATTGACAACAGAGGCAACTTCAGAATTTCGAACAACAATGTTCCTCAGATCATGCCAAGGGAAGAAATGGAGAGGGATAGAAATGATTAGAAAATTAAGACTCCTCTCCAAATATATCTTGTTGTTGATGAGGAAAGGGAGGAAGAAGAGTTGGACCCTGAGATTCATTGTGTTGGAGACACCTTACCATTTCCTCATTTAACTCAATCTGCATACGAATAACTCCGCATGAACAGTCAGATAAATGAGTTGATTAAGGGGGGGGGAATCCAGTAGCAGTCCCAACAAATACAATCTTTGGTCTAAGAGGAAAGAAGGGAAGTCTGACATCCTTGATCAACCTCTTATAGCAGATAAACCAGTTAAGAATGTAGCAAATATCACCAAGGAAAAGAAAGATCAAAATCCCTCGCCAATAGACAAAGACCTTGTCTCAGAGGTGAGATAAATTCTTAAGCCTCCTTATTCCTTTAACTTTGAGCATGAAATTCAAAAAATCATAATTCTTGTGCCCATTTCAGAGCTAGTCAAACATGAAGATTTCAAAAGGCCCCTCTCTAAGATACTGCAACCTCAACCACCCTTCCATTCCACAGACTCAGTAAATATCCAAGACAAAAAGCCAGCAGCCATCTTAGGCCCTATGATAGAATATAGAGATGACTCATCCCCTCCCTTCTACACATCATTGAACATACATGATAAGGTGTTGCATAATTGTCTGATGGATTCAGGGGCTTCCCATAATCTCATGACCAAAACTGTCATGGAAGAACTTGGGTTGGAAGTCACAAAATCGTATCATGATTTGTACTCTTTCAATTCAAGGAGGGTGCAATGTCTCAGGGTCATCAAAGATCTTGTGGTAACCTTGTTCCAGATGCCCATGAAAAGTGTGGTCATGGATATCGTGGTAGCTGATGTACCTCCCAAATTCGACATGTTATTGTCAAGATCTTGGATTAAAAGGATTGGGGGAACATTGCAAATGGACCTCACATATGCTACCATTCCTATGTTTGGAGGGGAGCATAGAAGACTATACAAAGAAGCTCAACTAGCCTACATTATCAGTGATGAGGCAGACCCCACCAATCACCCTATTTTCGCTCTGGATACTAATTTGGGATCCAGTTTGTTGCAGCTCACCAACACCCTGGAGGCTCCTCTTCAACTCAAAAGGTATCCAATTAACCCCCACCAATATTCTCCTCCAACCATTGTTGTATGGAAAATGTTCTTTGATGGAGCTTAATCTAAAGGTGGTGCTAGCACTGGGATAGTTTTGGTTTCCCCTATTCAGGAAACTATATCTATGTCATACAAGTTAGAGTTTGAAGCTACCAATAATGTGGCAGAGTACGAGGATCTTGTTTTTGGCTTAAGAGATGCAAAGGACATGGGAATTAAATAAATATTTGTGTTTGGGGATGCAGAGTTGATTATTCAATAGATCAGAAATATCTATCAGGCCAAACACCCTCGACTTAGGAGTTATAGAAATGAAGTATGGGACCTCATTAACATTTTTTTCCTGGCTTTCAATATATCATTTATTCCAAGAGGAGAAAACGTTGTGGTTGATTCCCTGGCTATTTTAGCGAGCAATTTTAGAGTTCCTCTTCTGCCCAAGCTCATATATGATGTAGAAGTAAAGTATAGACCCTACATACCTGACAATGTCAAGCATTGGAGAGTGTTTGAGGATAATCTCGAAATCAAAATATTCCTGGAGACTATTGATGAGTTTTTAGAATTACATATTGATCAAGATCATGAGTCTGACATGGATCCCCATGCTGATGTTTTTCTAAACAAAATCGTTAATCATCATATTGTGCAGTTACCAAGTAATCAAATTCCAAAGGGACTGGTTCCTTTGGAAAGGATTTTTTATGGAAATGATGTGGCAGTAAGGGGAAAAATCTTACAGGATGATGTTGATGTGGTTGAGTGCATTTTTAGCACAGAGGAGAAGCCAAATCTTGTCAATTTTTTTAACAACTTGTCAGAGGAGAAAAGGGTTGAGTATATTGAGCTCTTAAAAGAATTTGTTGATGTATTTGCTTCAACTTACGAAGACCTCAGAACATATGACATCAGCGTTATTGAGCAGAAGATCTCATTGAAGGAAAAAGCTGAACCATTTAGGCAGAAGTTGAGACAAATAAATCCTATGTTGTTGCCTATTATGGAGAAGGAGGTAAAGAAGTTGTTGGATGCCAAAATCATTGTCCCCCTGAGACATTCAGAATGGGTAGCCAACCTGGTCCCAGTGAGAAAGAAGAGTGGAGAGATCAGACTCTGTGTCGATTTCAGAAATCTAAACAGGAGCTCAAATAAGGACAATTAACCACTACCAAAGATGAAACACATACTGCAAAGGGTAACCGGTGCATCCAGGATTTCCATGATCGACGACTTTTCTGGTTACAATCAGATCTTTGTTTTTCCTGAGGATAGAGAAAAGATAGCTTTCACCACTCCTTGGGGCACATTAATGTATGCCAAAATTCCCTTTGGGTTAATGAATGCAGGAGAAACCTTTCAGTGAGCCATGGACATCGCCTTCATTGGGGAGAAGGATAAATTTGTGGTCATTTATCTGGATGAAATTACAGTCTTTTCCAGATCTGATAAAGAACATTGTTTCCATCTGAGAAATTTTTTCTTGAAATACAGAAGTTTTGGTCTTTCCTTGAATCCTAAGAAATCATTATTTTCTATGAAGGAGGGGAAATTACTGGGGCATATAGTGTCTTCTGAGGGTGTCAGAATTGATTCAAGTCGGGTAAAGGCTATAAAAAACTTATCACTCCCTAGATACAAGAAGGAAGTTTAGTCACTCTTGGGCAAAATTAATTTTCTAAGAAGTTTTGTTTCAAATTTCGTTGAATTGGTGAAGCATATTACAACCATGCTCAGAAAGGGGAATGAAATAAAATGGACTGTTGAACCCAGGGAATCTTTCAGCTAGATCAAGAAGGCATTGACTAAGGCACCTATGCTTATTAGTCCTGACTATTCCAAGGATTTTCTGATTTTTTATTTTTCTTCTTTTGATACAGTGGCAGCTATTTTATTACAGAAAAACGTTGAAGGGTTGGAACAACCTATTTCATTTTTCAGTAGAGCACTAAGAGATGAAGAGGTGAAATATAACATCATGGAGAAGCAAGCCTACGCATTGGTGAAATCCCTCAAGGCTTTCAAGATCTATGTCCTTCATTCAAGAGTTATTGCATATGTCCCTTCAGCTGTTGTGAAGGACATTCTCATTCAGCCTGACATAGATGGAAGAAGGAGCAAGTGGATTGTCAAAATCCTTGAGTTTGATTTGGAAATAAAACCCACCAATCTAGTTAAAGGTCAATTTTTAGCCAAGTTGTTGGTTGAATCTAATTGTGAAGCCTTGGGGGTTAACTTTGTCAATACTTTCTCAGAAAATCAGCAGGAAGAGTTGTCTAACAAAATCTCTCAGGATAGCTTACCACTAGCAGATTGCACCTGGTATGGAAACATACTATGTTTTCTGCAAAAATTAAAGCCCTCTTGATGGAATGGGGAAGAGAAAGGAAAGAAATTTAAAGATCAAAACAATCAGATATTGCCTTATTGGCCAGGTATTGTATTGGAAAGACCCTCTAGGAGTGTTGCTGAGATGTCTGGACCCGCAGGAGGCCTAAAGGATTATGTTTGATTTTCATAGCAGCCTATGTGGGGGACATCATTTTTGGAAGACCAAAGCCTACAAAATTCTCAAGCCTGGGTACTACTGGCCCACTTTATTCACTGATGTTTGCAGAAAAATTAGAGCCTGTATCAAATGTAAAAAATTCTCAGGAAAGCAGCAGCTCAAATCCTTGCCACTGAAGCCTGTAGTAGCTTCAGCACCCTTTCAGCAATGGGGGTTGGACTTCATTGGGTAGATTCATCCTACTTCAAGTGGTCAACACAGATGGATCTTAATTGTAAAATATTATTTCACCAAATGGATAGAGGCCATCCCCACCAAGAATGCTTCACATAAGGTAATCATCAGCTTCCTGGAGGATATCACAGCAACATTTGGCTATCCTAGTATAATTATCACTGATAATGATGCATCTTTCAATTCTGATCCTTTGATCAAGTTCTGTGAGCAGTTTGGGATTTCCTTAATTCACTCCACTCCTTATTATCCCCAAGGAAATGGACTGGCAGAGTCCTCTAACAAAAGTTTGATCAAGCTTATTAAAATACTGTTAGAGGATAATAAGAAGGCATGGGATTCAAAGATAAAATTCACTTTGTGGGTTGATCGAGTGACAGCAAAAAGATCCATAGGTATCTCCCCTTTCCAATTTGTTTATGGAACATAATTTGTTTTCCCTTTTCAAATGGCTCTACCTGTAGCAAAATTATTTTAGGATTACCAAGGGGAGCCTGATGACATGATCAGAAGGATTCATCAACTGATAGAAGTGCATCAAACTAGAGAGCAGGTGATGGACAGAGCTCATAACCATCAGCAAAGGATCAAGCAAGCCTTCGACAGAAAGGCGAGAAAAGAAGAATGCCAGCTGGGAGATCTAGTGATTAAATGGGATGCACCCAGGAAGGACAGAGGAAAACACAGAAAATTCAAAGCCTTGTGGATTGGCCCCTTCAAAGTGTCAGAGATAATTCCAAATAATACCTACACGTTGCAGAATTTGGAGGGAAATGAAATTTTTGGTGGCCCTGTAAATGGGCATTTTCTAAACAAATTATTTGTTTGAGCCACAGGAGGCTCTCATGTTTTTGTAAATATTGTTGATCCAGGTGGATATTGGTGGCCACCCACCTTCTCCAAACGGCTCAAAACAGTTTTCTGGGGATTTTGGCAATTTACTATTTTTAGCAGGTTTTAACTTTCAAGGCCATTTTGAGGGCCTAAATGAAGGTTTTTCAATATAGAGGTTCTCAATGATATCCAAATGCATGATTGATCCCCCAAAATTAATCTCCTCCAAAATACCTTTCCAACGAGCTATCACACGCCTAAAACGGAGATCGTATGCAAAAGTTACGACCCCGGGAAGTTGATGCACCAACTTACCCAAACAGGGCCCACATGACTTTTGGCACTTCATCTCCTAGGGTTAGGTTTTTGGACATCTAGGACTTTTGGCATTCCCATTTATTGTAAAAGGGCCTTCAGAGCCTCATTGTAACCATCTTCTTGCGAATGCGAGTAGCCGTCACATCTCTTCTCAGAGATAAGCTACCACCATTCTAGCGAATCTTTCACTCTGTATTTTTACAGTCTCTGTACATTTCTTTCATTAATAGAAATCGTGTATTATTGTATCTCTGTGTTTATGGTTGCATCTCTGATATATTTTTGTTATATTACTGGATATACGCGATATCTCTGTGCATTTCT
>ML785258.1:952848-994272 GCA_009831015.1 Picea engelmannii
CCAGAGGTAGTTCCAACTACTGCCCCACCTAAACAGTGCCACAAGGTAGTATCTCATACTACAAAATTCATCTTCTCCACAATCTGTTCAAAAAGGGAACAAAAGGATACTGCAACCACTACAACCTTGGCCCAAGCACCTTTTATCCACCAGAAGCAGGTCGACAAGGTTGCAGCAAAGCACAAAGATTCATTTTGCACACAGTCATCGCATGTAGCCAGACTAGTTAAAACGTTCCAACCCTTCCAGCCACAGGTTCGTGACGACCTTCAACAAACCAAGCAACGCGACTGTTCCAACAAGGCAAGCAACTCACCAAGATTCAGATTCAGCAATCACTTTCCCTCTCCCCCGGGAACTCAACGCAATGGAGACCATTGCTTCCTAAGGAGGGAGGATTGATCCAGGTGGATATTGGTGTCTACCCACCTTCTCCAAATGGCTCAAAACAGTTTTCTGGCGATTTTGGCAATTTACTATTTTTAGCAGGTTTTAACTTTTGGGGCCATTTTGAGGGCCCAAATGAAGGTTTTTCAAGATATAGGTTCTCAATGATATTCGAAGGCATTATTGATCCCCCAAAATGAATCTCCTCCACGATACCTTTCCAACGAGCTATCACACGCCTAAAACAGAGATCGTATGCAAAAGTTACGACCCCGGAAAGTTGATGCACCAACTTACCCAAATGGGGCCCACATGACTTTTGGCGCTTCATCTCCTAGGGTTAGGTTTTTGGACGTCTAGGAATTTTGGAATTCCCGTTTATTGTAAAAGGGCCTTCAGAGCCTCATTGTAACCATCTTCTTGCGAATGCGAGTAGCCGTCACATCTCTTCTCAGAGATAAGCTACCACCATTCTAGCAAGTCTTTCACTCTGTATTTTTACAGTCTCTGTACATGTCTTTCATTAATAGAAATTGTGTATTACTGTATCTCTGTGTTTATGGTTGCATCTCTGATATATTTATGTTATATTACTGGATATACGTGATATCTTTGTGCATTTCTTTATTATATCTCCTCTCTCATTTCGTGCCGAAAATAATTCGGATCAATTGTCTTTCTTTTGTTTTTGTTTTCAGTTCATAAGTGACTCCATAGCCCAACAGCAAGGCATTGAAACTGTAGAAGAGTTCTTGGCATGTCACAGGGAGCAACTCATCCCCCATGGAGCCTAATGTTATCACATATGTTGGTAAAGGGGGCGCTCTTCCTTCAGAAGGGACACCATGGAAAAATAATGAAAGGAAACAAGCAAAAACCCATAAATCGCCTGAAATCCTAAGTCGAAGATGCGATGTGATGTTTTGGCATGACTTGATAAGATGCACGCAATTCCGGGCGGTCAAGATTAATGTGCCTCAGATCGACGGTCGTCGATCATATCGGGGCTTCAACATGTGCACAGGATAAAAAGGGTAGAGCAGGCCAGTGAAAACAACTACAGTTTGTGGAGGCGCTACATGTCAGCCAAAGACCCACATCGGGGCCAAAAGAGGGGAAGTTTCATACCGCTTTTCGCAGCCCCAATATGCGCATGTGCACACAGTGCCCTATCCCGAGATGACAAGTGGCCACCCCTCATCACTTCCGCTCCCTCCATCTATCTTCCACTCACTGTCCCACCGATACCTGTCCCTTTCTCGTCTCCTGCCACCTATGCCACCTCACTCCACATCGCCTCCATCCCATTACACCTCAGCTTCCACTTGTGTGACCCCAACACCATCCTCAGTCTCCTCTTCCATTCACAGTTGTCCACCTGACCATCTCCCATCTGCCCCTCCATACCGAGTGCTCCCATCACTTTGTCAGCACCCACGTCTGACATCAAGCTTCCCCGTAAGCATCCAGCTTGGATCCAAACGGCGAATGCTAGGCTGCCACATTATACAAAGGTAGATTTGACTTGGGTCTTCCGAATTCCAATGAAGAAGGTATTGAGGTTGGTGGGGTACGGTTGAACATCGTTTCCACCATAAATGGAAAACCCAAAAAGGACTGTAAGCAGGTCAACTAAGCTTGAGAGTCTTCCTAAAACATGATTGCATCTGACAAGGCCTGTTCTGATAAGAAACTGCATGCGTAGCATGTCAGGAAGCATGCAGACATAATTCCTTTAATGAAGCTTCTCGATTATGCTCCTGAGATTTTGTTATAATTATAACTACTCAGTTTTGATATTTTTGTAATCATCGATGGTAGATCTAAGCTCCCAATTGTAAAGGTTTTAGCGAGGCCACTGGTTCTCTGGTTATGCATTGTTGCTTGAGATTTCTTTTTTAATGGAAGCCAGCTTCTTCTTTCATCTCTTTGCTTCTAACTCTGAAATCTCGGGCATGGATGATCCAGTCGAGTGTTGTAGCTTTTTGTAGTGTAGGTTTGACTATATTTGTTGTTACAACGTTTTCAGTGTCTTGAAGTTCTCAGACCAAGAGGATCTTGTATCTGAGACTTTTCCTCCAAAGGCTGTTGGAAGACCAAATGTCCAGAGAAGACCTTCCTACCCCTCTTGTCTTTTTCCACCTACACACCACTATACAAACTTACTAGCCTAAGTTAGATCAAGACCTCACATGGCTCTGCAGTTCCAACCCAGTTCTCTGAGTTAAAACGATATTGTTCTGAGTTTACTCTCTTCGATCAACCTTTTTTATAACCAACCTGTGACATACAAACTGATGGGTATCAGGCTTACTCCTACTGCAATCTAGGAGTGACTTCTGGTGCTAACAGGGTCGAAATTCGACAAAAATGTTCTATGATAGGATAAATTCAATCATATGGTCACAAATTATGACACAATATTAAAATTTCAATATTTTTTTTTAGGTGCCCCGATGAATGTCCTCCTGATGAACATCTATTTACATCACTCTTTCGATGAACCTGGAGGATAGTTCATCGATCTATCGATGAGTATAGAGGATGCCAACTACGCGTTTGAAAATGGTTTGATGGTCAGTGACTTCATTGACTTGGTCAACTTAAACATAGTCGATGTTCGTCATAAGATCGACAGAGGTTAGTGTTTTTTACTTTTTTTTTGTAGGTGCGAAAGTTATAAAATATTTTTATGCTCATTGTTCGTTGCATGATTTATTGGTCTTTTTGCTATGTGCTACTTTCCTCAAATCCAATTCTTGATCTGCATATCTCTGATTTTGTACTTTGATGTTTACAAGTTTTTAATATTACTTTGTCTCTTTTTTAAATACCCATATTGGATCTGTAACCATTAGACCCTATTTCAATTGGGGACACAATTGTTTCCTTAGGAAATAGGTATGAACATGTATACTCAATTTCATTTAATTACTATACAATTTGTCTTGGTGTAGTTCTCTTTTATTGTTTAATTGTATTACTTGCTTATAGTCAAGATTTGGAACTTATGTGGTAAAAATGTATGGTTTTTATTTGTTGATTAATTGTTGATTACTTCGATGATGTTTGCACCATAAGAATATATAATTCATATATTAATTTACTTATATTTCTTCAATGGATTTTTTTGTAAATATAAGAAATCCCAATGCCAACACCCAAAGAGAGTCAAAGGACAGTTTCTAGGTTAAGGGTTGCATGGGAGGCACAAGTCAGTATTGATGGGAAATGGTATTTCCCTTGCAATCAATGCAGGGGATTGAAAAGAAGAAGACTTCTAAGGAAAATAGTTGAAATACATTTTTTTACATATGGGCATTGTGAAGGGGGGCATACATTTTTTCCCATGGTAAGTTATTTATTATATATGTATTTGTACTAATTCTATTTATAAAATTTTCTTGTGTTTTAATATTTTTTATATACACTAATGTTATTGATTGTTTGTAATTGTAAATATAAATCCTCTTAGGTTTTTGTCGTCGGATAAATATATTCCAAGTAGTAGTAGAAATACTATTGTACAAGATGGGGAAGATGGTATGAATGTTGAAAATCATGTCCATCCTATGGAAGAAGATGACACCAATAATATTTTTGAGTCGGATGATGGGACAAATAGATTGATCCAAGACATATTTTCTCCTATCGATTAGGAAAACGATGATGTTATTTATGATGTATATCTTCTTGAGAAGGAAGAACAACCCTTTTATGAAGGCTTAAGAACAAATATTCTATCTATTATAATGTTGTTGGTGAACTTGAAGGTATTGAATGGTTTGTCAAACACTTGTATCACACAGATCCTAAGGTACGTAATATAATTCGTCACATATTATACGTAAAGGTCAACTTTATTTTTCTCTCTTTTTATTGTCAATTAATGTGTAAATTAATGATGCAATATTTTTTATTACTATTGTTTACATTAACTAATATGTTTTTATGTTGTAGATTGTTAGGTAATTTTGTATTACCACCGTCAAAAAAATTACGTTGCACATGTCGATAGATGTATGTCATTATGAAATATATTGGAATGGAGTATCGGGTTATTGATACATGTCTGAATGATCATATTATATATTATGGACAATATGCATCAGAAATGAAATGCACGCAATGTCAAATCAGTAGAAATTGAACAGATCAAGTAACAAAAAATGTGCCTCACAAATTTATTCGTCATATTCCAATAATTCCATGTTTTCAACAATTGTTTAGGTGCCAAACCATTGCACAGTTTNAAGGGGGGGGGGGGGTGAATCAGAGTGAGGGATATTTTACACTTCTCATAAAACTTTATTAGCAATCACCATTGACAACATCATTACTTATTACTTCCATTCATATTTAGTTGCTTGCATGTAAATATATCTCAATGACATACATTAACAATAAAGAGATAATATGCACCATCACAATAAAGAACACAAGGAACACCAGATATATGTATAAGTTTATTTTGTATTACAGACTAAAATCCTTGGTTTTTATCAGCACCAACTCTCAATGCAAGACCTAGCCTATGTATCTCAACACAAACCGATATCTGTTGAATCCAACCTCAAGTATAAGACCCATCTTGTAGACAGAAAGAAATATGTCAAACTGTACCAACAGTCTATACCAACACAAGTGCATCAAATATGCACAACCTGCACCTCAACCTACCTTTTCAATATCATCATCCAAATATGATCTGTAATTCTATAACAGACCTGGTGTATGTGATCACATACCTGCAAACCTTCCTTATCTTCAACAACAAGAGACTAGCATTTTCATCAAACTTTATTGTAGTCTCACGTGACTAATTTTGGATTAGTCAACAACCCTAACTTTCAACAATCATAACTTTGTACGTGTAATGAATAAAGGTATGAAAATGGTAAACAATGTTATTAAGTTTCTTTTCTGCAATTACTCCAAGTTTCGCTACTTTGAACCACTCAGAAAAGGAGTTATAGAAAAAATGGCAGACCATGTTGAATTCTAGATTATTCTAGAGAGCGAAATTATAGAGAATTCCACATGTGGAATATTTTATGTATGGATGTGAAAATGGTACACAACATACTACAGATTGTACTTTAACCAATCCATTTTTTCTTACTGAATTTGGATCTGTTATGAAGAATTTATGACTTTTTTACCCGGAACGCTTATTTTAGACTAGTTTCAGGACTAACCACAAACCCTATTTTCCATGGAGTGTAACTATAAAACTGCAACGACCCACAAGAGACTAGCATTTTCATCAAACTTTATTGTAGTCTCACGTGACTAATTTTGGATTAGTCAACAACCCTAACTTTCAACAATCATAACTCTGTACATGTAATGAATAAAGGTATGAAAATGGTAAACAATGTTATTAAGTTTCTTTTCTGCAATTACTCCAGGTTTCGCTACTTTGAACCACTCAGAAAAGGAGTTATATAAAAAATGGCAGACCATGTTGAATTCTGGATTATTCTAGAGAACGAAATTATAGAGAATTCCACATGTGGAATATTTTATTTATGGATGTGAAAATGGTACACAACATACTATGGATTTTACTTTAACCAATCCATTTTTTCTTACTGAATTTGGATCTGTTATGAAGAATTTATGACTTTTTTACCCGGAATGCTTGTTTTAGACTAGTTTCAGGACTAGCCACAAACCCTATTTTCCATGGAGTGTAACTATCAAACTGCAACGACCCACAAGATGAAATTTTTATCACATTTACTTGGATATGTTGTCTCAACATCCTCCATAAAAAAAAAATCAGAAACATTCTATAAAAAACATTATTGTGAAAATGGTGAGATGACCTGTAAATAACATACCTTAGAAAGCATCATCAAAAGAATTATCCTCCCTTGAATTTTGGCATTCTTTACTTCACCTTACCTCTGCAATTCTCCTTATATCTCCTTTGGTTACCTCAATCACTTGTATATATTCAATATACTCAATAGAATACTAATAGGACACCCTTTCTCTCTTATTTATACTCTCCACGTAGCTTCCTCTAGAAGTATCCACTTAACCACTTTGTCCACTTGGCCACTTTTTCCACTTAACCACTTTGTCCACTTAACCAACTTTGTCCACTTAGCCACTTTGTCCACTTAACCAACTTCGTCCACTTAGCTACTTTTTCCATTTAACCATTTTTTCCACTAATAGTAAACTATCCACTTCTAGTTGCAACTAATTTATTTTTAATTGTTTTCTTGTTGCAACCACTTAATCCATGAATAACCACTTTGATTGATCAACTTCTTCTATGAGCTTCTAGAATAATTTGACTTATTTTACCTTCTATGAGCTTCTACATAACTCATGAGGGTTCTCCAACTTCACATGTCCATAACTCTCTAACCGTGAGGAGTTATGTGACGTTCCACATATCACCGAAAATAGCATGACATATATTATCCATATGGAATAATTTCTCCTGCAAATTCATTGATATTCATTACATTATTCCTTAATCAAACTTGGGTTCCCTAACCACACTGTTGGGATACTCAACCACCTAAACATTTGGACTTCACAAAGCATCTTCTCGTGAAGGATTTCACCATAAGGGGACCACTTTGGATTTTATCCATTTGGTTCTTCCTATCAACCATGACATGACATCAATGATACAACTCCCTTTAATATCAACACATCATTATGACACCACTTGACATCAACCCTTTGAAAATAATTACATCAATGACCATATAACCAATAATCAATATATCAATGATACAAACACATCACTATGAAAATACTTGACATCAACCCTTTGAAATCAATGACAACATAGTACAACAATATCCCCCTTTGGCATTTATGGCAACACCAACATTGATGTCAACACCAATCATTGATGACAACACTTGGACATGGAAATGTCCATGCTTCATCTATGATCATCTCTCCTCATCATTGGTTATCTTTCCACATCAATGTGACTATCTCTCCCCCTTTGAAATCAATGGAAAAGGGTAGTTCTCTCCTTGGGGATACTCCCCCTACCTAAAATCTCCTTGGGGATGCTCCCCTTGTCTGGATTCCTTTGAGCTTCCTCTGAATAATCTCTCCCCCTGTATACAAGGGATATCACTCTGATGCAATGGTGATGGCATGTCTTCCAATCATCTCTCTTCTTAGAATCATGTTGTTGAAACCAATCATGGGAAGAAGAATAACTCCCCATGTGGGTATGTCTCCCCCTATCTTATCTGCAAGATGAACAATATGCTACCACTACAATTTGCTTCTTCTGCAAATCCTAATGCTCAAATGGAATATAGATCAACTACTCAAGAATGATTTTATCTTCCTATGATGATCCTTGGACCTGTACATGCATCAAACTCATGCCATAGCATACATCATGAAGAAAATGATATGTCAACAATGAATATAGAATCATGAACAAAACATCAACCATGTACATAATGTGCCAACCATGCACAACACCCATGTACATCAATACCATACAATATACCATGATATATCATCAATGGAGTGTATCAACCATATGCCAAGAACATATGCCAATTGTGCAGGGATGATTTTAAGGATAGAAATTTATTTTAAAATGTAGAAACCTTGGCGAATTTTATTAATCCTTCAAATGCCAACTATAAATTTTTGGCGATATTTTGTAAAAACATTCAAATTTCTAAGGATTTTATATAGTTTGTATAAAATGTTGGCAATTTTTAAGGTAAAGTAATTTTATCCTATAGAATTTGGTCGAATCGTTTTTAGAATAGTGAATTTTGTTTTTGGAAAAACCATGGAAAATTATCCCATGAACGAAATTTATCCCCTAAAATCATCCATGCAACTGTGTACCAACCATATGCCTCAAACAAGTGGCATATCACTCACGATATGCATCTACCATGAGAAAGTGCCACAACCATGTATCTCAACCATCAATATATCAACAAAGCATCTCAACTATATCATCACATACATCATGTACCAAAGCAAGTGCATCAACCATAGATCAAGTTATGACTCATCAATGATGTACAACATAACCACCTCATCAACTCATCAACCACATGTCCCAATCTATAGATCAACCACATGCCAAATGCATGCACCAATACATCCAACAAATATGCTTATAACAATACATCATAATATATGTTAATGGAGCTCACATATGTACCAACCATGTACTACAACAGATCTACCTAAAAACAACAAGTATAATGCAGCAACAATACCTCTAAATATGTACCAATATTATCCCTCAATAGATCAATGATATATCTCTAGCTAGCATCACATCATCATGATACATCTCATAAACAAAGTGTCATAACTTCACTGGCATAACCAGCATTATTCCTCAACAGAAAATTCATCAATCCACACTCTAGGGTTAGTACCATGCATCCAGTGTAGGCATCAAGCATATTCTTCAACACTCGATCACATATTATCACCATATATTCATCAAACACACATAAGAATATGGCACCTGAAGCAAACCATCTCAGACTCTGCATAAACAAATTTAGATAATCAAATCATGTTGGAACTCTCTATACACTCCTCTTCTTGAGGATTTTTCCATAGGTACACGAACTATTCCATAGATGGCTCACATATGTACACGACCTTTCTATAGGTCACCTCGTGTATGTACGTGACTTATCCCATAAGATCTTGTGTATGCTTTAGAAAATGTCAAGTTTGATATTGCCTCGTGGCTGCCATTATGTTATGGTTGTTCAGTATTCTTCATTCACTTCTAAGAGTGTCATGTTCTCTGAGTATTGGTTCTTTCAGCTTCCATCCTTTCAACCTTGTCTCTCTTACATGCTCTTCTTTCTATATCATTTGAAGCAATCCTCATGGATTGTCTTCTTGTATTCCAACAATCCTGGGATTTGTGGCCAAAACCATTGCAGTTGTAGCATTTCATGGTGTGAAAATGTGCAACAATGTGTCCCACAAGGTTACATCTCCAACATCTTATCATGTTATTTAATCTTCTAACATCTTTCCTTACATAACATGTGCAATCCAAAGTTTTGTGACCATATTCATTACATGTGAAACAATTACCCTTGAAAACATTTTCATACATTCGCTTTGGTGTCCGCCATGAAGGTCTCTCTCTTCTGAATTTGTTTTGAGGTGTAAAGATGGATTCTTGATGTCTTCCTTTCTTTGTTCTTTTGAAATTCCCCTTGTTCTGTGTAGATGGTCGATTTGCAGCATTGATTCCACATTTTGAGCATAAAGGACTTACCTAATACTTATTAGAAGTTCTATCTTCAAAATGTATAGCTTCTTTTTTGTATCCAAGACCTGACTTATCATTTGGAGATCTTTGGCTATCTAGGATTTCATCCAGAATTGTTGAGTTGTTCATGAACCTTTTTTACTTCTCTATTTTCTTTCTAAGATCAACAACTTCAACTTCCAACTTATGGCATGACTCTTCTTTTTCATTTATTTTATCCTTCAATAGTTCCTCTATCCTTTTTAGTTCTTCAATTTTGGTCTTAAGATTGACATTAACTTCAAGAATTTTTCTAAGCTCATCATCTACCTTCTTCTTGGTTAATTATTTCATTCTTTATTCTTTTGATCTCTTCTTATTTTTCTTCTAATTGAATCTTTTTACTTTCTTCTTGTTCTTTGAGCATTTTCTTTAGTTCCATGATATGCTTTGGGTACTTTTATAGGACTTCATTAATCTATTTTTCAAGATACTCAGAAGCAATTGAATAATATCATATTTCCATGCTAACATCACCTAAATCAAATAAAACTTTTTCTTTAAACTTCAACAACTCTTCTTCTTCATCTACACAAACTTCTATTATATCTTCTTCTTTATTTGTAAAAGAACATTCAAATTCACTAGGAGTATTATCATAAGAATATTTTAAAGAGACTTTACCTTCATTTTCCTTGATGGAATTGTCTTATTTGTCTTGATATACCTTATCTAGATTCAGCCATATCTCCTTGGTGGAAGTACATTGTCCCGTGCCTTCTTCGATAGAACTTGTGATTCCATTGAAAATGATCTTGAGAGCTAATTCATCATTCTTATTTTATTCATTTTTAGCTGCAAACTTTGACTTATTCTTCAAGGGAACTGTGTTAGGGACCTAACCCCTCACGTAGGTAGAATAATATATTTCCATGTAATAAAGGCCAATATTAATAAGGCCTATCAATAAGGAAGAATAAGTCAAATGTAAGAAGACCTAATAGATGTTTTTTCTTCTAGAAGGATCTTCCTCTAGATTGTTCTTTTGGATAGACATATTTAGTATAAATAGGAGTAGAGGGTATGAGAAGTTTTGTCCTGGATATTATTGTAATAGAGCTCTGCTCTTCTAGAGGTTGCCCCCTCGAAGAGGCAAGTGAACATTTCTCTCAATAATCAAAGTGTTATTTCTGGTGTTATTCTAGTATTATTGTGGTGTTCTTCTGGTTATATCATTGTTTATCTGCCATAATTATTTATGTTTTGCATACTATTTTATATCTGGAATATTACAATTGGTATCAAATAACCTTCCTTGACATAAAATTGTGGGTTAAATTTGTTTCAGGGTAGAGACATATTTTGACATCTTAAAGCTACATATATCTGTCGTTACGCACATAAACCCATGATCGGGGATTCATACATGCCGGAAATACAAGCGGTACTTAAGAGCACATATGTTGGCCACCCTTGTAACCCCTTTTGGTACCCCTTCGAGTGGTAGCGCATCAGACATCACATGTATATGGATCAGCGTAGATCTCTTGAATCCCTCCATAGTTAAACCGATTGGTCTCCTAACTGCTATAGTGCCACTGAGAACAAAACTTGGGAAGATACTAGAGAGTATTTGGGTAGTTAGGTAGTACAGATAAGGGCACGGTCTAGCCTCCTTAGTTTGTGCCCTAATATATTGGGTCGAGTACTATTGTTGGACCCCGCATGTATATCAGAGAGCTATAGCACAGGGAAAACCCTTGTAGAACCCTTGAATACCCTCACCCTTGGGATGGAAACAAAAACAAAATAAACAAGATGTATTGTCGCGTAACAGTGTCTCTTACATTCGGGTTGCGAAATTACTACACATTTCTTCATGTTAAGCATTTGCACATTTCGTCACTGAAGTATTCTTCCGATTGGAGTATAACTTCGCAGAAGTAAATATATATATATATATATATGGATCTTGTTGGAACCATTATTTGAGACCTATTTCATTGGATTCCTCTCTTCACCCTTGTTGCAGTCATACCTATCATTTTCCAGCAAAACAAAATTATCATGGACCTGACCCCCTTCCAACACCCTTATTTGGCTTTACCCCATTGCATTACCCTCGTCTCCCTGATCGTTGTAATACACTGAACACCCATAACCCATTTTTTGTGTGGTCCCACCCACCCCTTGTTGTTTTCCCTCTTCATTATGCCCCACACCCATAGCCAAGACTTGGAAGCTCACTTCAATTCCTTGTACTCTAATTTCACAAAAACCCAGCAAGAAGTGAGACAGCTCGGTTCCAATGTTTCCACCATCAACAAAAAAATATGCAGTCCTCCATCGATGCTAAAATGGATGACATCAAATAGGAACTCGCTACTCATCTTGAATCCTTCAATACCTAGTTTTCCTCCTTCACTACGATGATCTGCACCAAGTTTCATATCTAATCCAGGTGGATATTGGTGGCCACCCACCTATTCCAACTGGCTCCTCTTGTTCATTTTTTTTCAGCACATTCTTCTTTTTAATTGTGGGTTTTACACTTTTGGGGTTTGTTGAAGCTCCACACATCCTCCAGGTGGATACTGGCATCCTCTCACCTAATCCAACTGGCTTATTTTGTATGTTTTCATGTCATCACATCTTGTTGTACTTACAGGGGCATTTTGGGGCCCTAAACATTATTTTTTTGGCTCACCACAATCAAACTGGAGACAGAGTTAGAGTTTGACAAGGGAATGTGTAGTTCTCTAAAATACCTTTCCAATGGGCTATCACGCGCCTAAAACGAAGATCATGTGAAAAAGTTACGACACCGGGTAGTTGAGGTACCAACTTACCCATAGGGGCCCACATGAATTTTGGCGTTTCACCTTCTAGGGTTAGGTTTTTGGATGTATTGGGTTTTGGAATTCATGAGTAATATCAAAAAGGCCTCTGGAACCTCATTGTAATCATTATGCTCAGACAGATGCATGTAGAACCCACATATCTTCTTAGATATAGCTACCACCATTCGAGCAAGTGTTTCAGTTTTGCAGTTTTACAGTTTTAGCTTATTTCATTATTCAATAGAAGATATTGTTCACTAGATATCTGTGTTATTCTTCATATCTCTATGTTTATTGTATTCAGTTTGTTAATCATTTCATTCCACTCCTAAATATGGATCAGTGGCATCAGAGTGGTTTGCTCTTCATTTATTTTTCTTCGTGCATGTCCCCGAAAAGATCTAGGTACAAAAAGTTGGGACTCGAACCAATCGATCCATTGAAAGATTGGTCGTGTTGAGCATGAGAACAACCCATGGGGGATGAAAAGAAATATGATGGAGTAGGAGATCTTATTAAAATGTTACTCAAGGAATCCCTCGCGCGACAAAGGAACGAAATGATGGAAAACTTCACGCAGATCCTTCGACAGCTTCCCATGGGAGAAGCATCTTCATCAAGCGGCCATGCAACCCCCTTCAAGGTACAGGTAAATTTTGATATTCCATTATTTGAAGGACTGATAGATGCAAATGTTGTAGATAAATGGTTGAATCTAATCATTGGTCCACAATTTTCCCGATAGGGAAAAGATCACTTTTTCACTCCTCGAGGTCGTTCCCCATGTTAAAGACTTGTGGGATACTTACTCTGAGTAAAGGGTCATAGAGGAATCTGCAATGTTTGTGGTGGAACCTACATGGGATTCCTTCTAGGACTCCATTAAACAACAATACTACCATGTTGGAAGCTACGAGGACCAGTACACTACATGGACCACCCTACATCAAGAAAGGGACTAGAAAGTACCATATTTCACCAATATTTTCCATACCCTACGCACCAAATTGGGTATCAACGACTCTGAGCATCATCTGGTGCTCAAATACCACGGATGTTTTCATAGTTACATTCAAACGGAAATGGAGTTTCTGGATATCACCTCATTAGGCACGGCTTATAGATATGTGGTCAAGATCGAGCATAAATTTAAGTACAAAAGGTGAGAGTTTGGATCTGCAAACCCCTCTAATGCAGGAGCATCGTAGAAAGCCAAAGCACGTGCCTAGTCAAAGGAACAGTTGAACACGCAGATGCAAAAAGGACACGTTTTTATGAAAACGTTTTGAATTTTGAAATCTGAAGCATTAATGTAATAGCTAGGAGAAGCGTACTTACATTTATGTCTTGGAGATATGAATAGATCTGGAGAAATTATTCTCATCTGTCAGATGTAATAGGCATTTAATTCTGTTAATGTAAAGTAGGTAGATTTGATTTAATAGATTAGACAGTTTAGAAGCGTAGGAGGGAAAACAGATATAGACACCCTCACCCTTGTATCACTATAACAGGGACATTATCATCATTCAGATTTGATAAGTTGTAGATCTGTAGCAGAGATTTGTAGAGAAGAACCCATGTACAGGAGCACTTGAGTTAATATATGGACTTTGACTCAATTTTCATGGTGTTATAATGCTTACTGTTTACATTGGTTAAATGGTATGCTTACAGTTGTTTTGTTTCTCTGCTATGCATTTATATCAATGTTGTGTTGTGTGTATGATTTCATGTTGAGTGTATGAAGTCTGAGAGAGGAGAAGAATGAGTTTCAATTGTTTCTCTTCCTGAGAATTCCTGCAAGGAGTGCAGTGAACGTCTGCAAGGTATGTGTTGACGAGGATATGAGTTTTATCTCAGAAAGATGAGGAGAGATATCATTGTTCTCATATCCAGCAGAAGTGCAGGTGAGGCACAGAGTCATGCAAGGTGTGCGCAGGCTAGTTGAAGCCTTAGAACTTACCAGCTAAGGTGAAGGTTGAAGGACTACTGTTGCAAAGAGTGCATAGGGTCGAAGACTCAAATAACCAGAGGTTATTTGAAAGTTGTCGCAAGGAGTGCGAGCAGGATTCCTTTTGGAGGCTTGAGTTTGCAAGTGAGAGCTTAGGAGGGATATCACATTTGAAGTGTTCAAAGGGAGGCGGATATTAAAATCATCTCTTAGAATTCAAGTTCAGGTAGAAGGACGCCAAGTCATTTTGGCCAGAGATCCTTAAAGAAGAGTGAACAAACGGTGAAAATTCTTCGTGGAAGAAGTGAAAAAATCCCGTGGACCGTTGGATCTCATAGATATATGAGAAGGTCAAGGTTGAGTGTCTTTTAGCGTTCAGAAGCTCAGGAGGGGTAGCCACCGTTGGATGAGAAGCAACAACAGCTGTTGATTCCCCTTTAGAGTGGAATTTCGGTATTTCGTCATTTCAGGGTTCGGCATTTTGGCAACTCCGATGACAAGGAGTTGGGGTACTTTACATTGAAAACCCCAAATTCATGAATCGCAACATGTCTTTGGAGTGGAATTTTGGCATTTTGAAATTTCGGGGTTCAGGAAGTAGAGGCGACAAGTGATTTTCGAGTCGAGAGTTTCAAACTCCCGATTCGCAAAATCCTGAAAAGATCGGAGTCGTTAGGTCTATTTCGGAGTTCAGGGAATAGAGTGACTAGTGGTTGGGGTCATTGCATTTCAAACTCCCGGTTACTGAAATCCTGATATAGCTAGGACCATTGGATCGAGGGAGGCTCATAGTCATCGACCTCACCAAAGGTCGCTATTTCAGAATTCGAGAATTGGCGCGACGAGTGATTTGGGGTCGGGAGTCGTGAACTCCCGGTACACGAAATCCTGAAAATGTCTGAGTCGTTGGATCGAGAGAGGTTCACAGTCGTCGATCTCGCCAAAGGTGAAATTTTGGAATTATGGGAATCATAGGGGAAGAAGAACGATTGTTGGTTGTTTGCTCGAGTCCTGAAAAGCTAAACTTAGTGGGAACAGGTGGCGTGTACTCGTCGCATTGGAAGAGTCAACCTTCATTGACAATTCGCATTTCGGCATTTGCCAAGAGCTGTGGAAATACATCGGGAGTCTCCAACTCCCGAAACCTGAAGTCCTTTGTGGCTTAAAAAAAGGGTTTAAATTAACCCTTGGCGTGGTTTTAGTGAAGATCTTGCGTGGATGTTGATCCGAGGGCAAGGGGTCTGCGTCAGTTGTGGTATCAGAGCACAGAACAAATTCTTTTCTTTTTGTAGCAGAGAGAAAAGAGGAAAATTTTACTGCCATGCCACCGAGAAGAAGAGACAGGCAATTACCTAATCCAGCAGTGGAAAGAGAAATGTGTGAGTTACATGCCAGGCTTGATGCTATGGAGACAGCACACAGTCGCACAATTGATGCTAGGGATATCAGTGAAGCTGAAAGTGAAAATGAAGCTGGAAACAAAGGAGAAGAAGTTGCAGTCGAAGATGCTACAGAAGAATGCCTATTCATGGTTGTTGCAAGGATAGGTGCCAGAGAAAAAATGGACATTCCAGTGTATGAGGGAAACTTGGATGTTGAATAACTTCTAGACTGGATTAGAGCTCTAGACAAATACTTCGACTATGAGGATGTCGAGGAAGACAAGAAAGTAAAACATGTCATTACCAGACTTAAAGGGCATGCATCACTATGGTGGGATGAACTGCAGGCTGATAGACGCTGCAAGGGCAAGCAGAAAATCAAAAGCTGGGATAGAATGGTTGCAAAGATGAAAGCCAAATTTATACCCAGGGATTATCAAATCACTTTGTTTCGAAGGATGCAGAATTTGAGACAGAAGCTGATGTCAGTAAAAGAATACACTGGAGAATTCTATAGGATAAACATCAGAGCAGGTCATCGGGAAAGCGATGATGAAAAAAATTCCAGGTACATGAATGGTCTGCGATATGACATTCAAGATGAGATGAGCATGTTGACCATTCGAAATGTGGAAGATGCTTATCAGATAGCTCTAAAATCTGAAGAGAAGCTGAGTTGGAAGCAAGGTCAAAGAGACCGAGGTAGAATTCAAGCCAGAGGCAAAACAATTGCCCAAGATAGAACTAAGAAACTCAAAGAAGAGGGGAAGAAAACTCAACCTCAACCTGAGAGAGGAGGAAGCTCACAGGGAAGGCAGTATGATGATAGAAATACTTTTCCTCGAGCCAGAGGAAGAGGAAGAGGCAGAGGAGGTGAAGTGAAATTCTTAGTCTATGGAAAAATTGGACATAAATCCTATGAGTGTCCAGCTAAGAAGAAAGATGGTGGTGAAACTCACATTGTCGAAGCTCAAGGATGATATGTTGAGGCAGAAGATGTTGAGGGTGGAATATCTTTGATGATGAGGAAAGTTCTCTTAAAACCAGAGAAGGAACTAGAGAACCCCACCCAAAGAAACAATTTGTTTCGGACTGCTTGCAAAACCAAAGACAGACTATGCAAGGTCGTAGTGGACAACGATAGCATAGAGAATCTCGTATCTACAGAGATGGTAGGAAAGTTGGAGTTGGAAACTGTTGCACATCCAAGCCCATACAAAGTTTCGTGGCTACAAAAAGGACATCAGGTAAATGTCACTAAACAATGTTTAGTTGAATTTAAAATAGGAGGATATAAAGATGAGATATTATGTGATGCAATTCCCATGGATGTTTTTCATCTATTGTTGGGTAGACCATGGCAATACGACAGAAACGTAGTTCATGATGGGAGAAATAACACATACACCCTGGATAAAAATGGTAGGACACACATGTTGTTGCCGATTAAGGATAAAGAGGTGAAAACATAAATGAGCAACACTGTACTTCTCATGAGTGGGAAGGAACTTATTGATGAGCTTAAGAAGAAGGAAGACACACAATTTATTGTGGTCAGGAAGCCCAAAAAGTTTTTGACCAGTATGAGAATAGATGATTTACCAGAAGAAATCTAGGAGTTGTTGGGAGAGTTTTCTGATATAGTAGTGGACAAACTACCTTGTTCGTTGCCACCTATCAGGAGTATAAGTCATCATATCGATCTTATACCTGTAGCCATTTTGTCGAAAAAAGAAGCATATTGATTGACGCTGCAGGAAAATGAAGAGGTTAAGAGACAGGTCCAGGATTTAATGGACAACGGATTGATTCGAGAGAGCTTGAGTCCATTCGTCGTTCTGACAGTGCTCAACCCAAAGAAAGATGGAGGCTGGAGAATGTGTATAGACTCAAGGTAAATCAATAAGATTACCATCAAATACAGATTTCCATTGCCAAGGATGGATGACTTGATGGATTGCTTGAGTGGAGAAAAGGTTTTTTCAAATATTGATTTGAAAAGAGGGTATCATCAAATTCGAATGAGAGAAGGTGATGAATGGAAGACAGCATTCAAGATGAATGAGGGGTTGTATGAATGGCTTGTCATGACATTTGGCTTAACGAATGTGCCCAGTACTTTCATGAGGTTGATGAACGAAGTCCTGAAGGATTTCATAGGGAAATTCGTCATTGTATATCTTGACGATATATTGATTTTCAGACAGACATAAGTAGAACACTTAAAGCATGTAGTTGCAGTAATGAGGAGATTATAGCAGGAGAAATTGCTGATTAATATGAAGAAATCGTCATTTATGAGGACAGAACTCATTTATTTGGGTTTTGTTGTCTCTGCAAATGAATTAAAGATGGATCTGGAAGAGATAAAGGCAATTAAGAATTGGCCATCGCTGAAGAGCGTGTTTGAAGTTTGAAGCTTCCATAGTTTGGCTAGATTCTACATGAAATTTATCTGAAACTTCAGTGGAATTAGCACACCAATGATGGATACAGTGAAGAAACGACACAAATATTTTCACTGGATGGAGGAAGCAGAGAAGAGTTTCAATCTGCTGAAGAAGAAGATCACTGAGAAACAAATTTTGGTTTTGCCAAATTTCAGCAAGACATTCCAGGTCAAGTGTGACGTGAGTGGATTTGCAATTGGAGCGGTCTTAAGCCAATACAACAGGTCGGTCGCATATTTCAGTGAAAAAATGAATGAAGCAAAGATTAAGTACTCCACATATGACAAGGAAATATATGGAGTCATACAAGCGCTGAAGAAATGGAGACACTATTTGGTTCCCAAGGAGTTTGTTTTGTACAGCGATAATCACTCTTTGCAATGCGTGACTCGATAGGAGAAGTTGAACCAAAAGCATGCTAAATGGGTTGAATTCATGCATAATTTTACTTATGTGATTAAGCATATTTCTGGAACTGCTAACAAAGTTGCTTATGCTTTGAGCAGGAAATGTTTGCTTATGCAGGAATTCAGAGTCAAGACCTTGGGTTTTGATAACCTTAAAGAAATGTATAGGGATGATCTAGATTTTAAAGAGGCATCTGAGGCATCTGAGAATCCAATTCTCAGGGATAGAATCCAATGGACTGGATACATGATCCAGGATGGATTATTGTTCAGGGGAAACCAGCTATGTATTCCAAAATGCTCCATGAGGGATAATTTGTTGAAGGAAAAACACAATGGAGGATTGGTCAAACATTTCGGTCATGAAAAAGACGTTCTCAAAGTTGAATGGCTCTTATTTTTTCCCAGGGATGGGGACAGATGTCAAGAAATTTGTGGACAGGTATAGAATTTGTCATCACACGAAAGGAAAAAGGCAGAACACGGGGTTATACCAACCATTACCCATACCTGAAAGGTCGTGGGATGCAGTGAGCATGGATTTCATATTGGAACTGCCAAGGACACAAAGAGGATGTCATTCGATCTTTGTGGTAGTCGACAGATTTTCAAAGATGGCACATTTCATACCATGCCAGAAAACCAGTGACGCAACTCATATTGCGAACTTGTTTTTCAAGGAAGTCGTCAAACTTCACTGCTTACCAAGGAGTATCATTTATGATCGAGATACCAAGTTCGTAGGACATTTCTGTAGGACCTTATGGAAGAAGTTGGGGACAATTTTGTATTTTAGCTCAGTGTATCATCCTCATACGGATGGATAGACAGAGTTCGTAAATAGGAGCTTGCGAGATTTGCTAAGGATCTTAGTGACTGAACACCACATTCAATGGGATCACATTCTGCCACAGGTGGAATTCACTTACAATGATTCACTCAATAGAAGGACAGGGAAGAGTCCATTCCAAATTGTATATGGAATGCAGCCAAGGGGATTTTATGAACTGAAATATGCAGGACAAGCCGAATTCAGGAGTGCTAGTGCAGAGGAATTTGCAGAAGGAATGAAGGAGCTTCACAGCTGAATCAAGGAGTGATTGCAAAGTTCAAGTCAAGAATACAAGCGGAGAGCAAATCAACATAGGCAATAACTTCAATTTGAATTTGGTGATATGATTCTTGCGCATTTGAGGAAGGAGAGGTTCCCAAGGGGAACATATAACAAACTGAAGATGAAAAATATTGGACCATGCAAGGTCATAAGGAAATTTGGGACAAACGCATATGAGATTGAATTACCCGATGGGGTTGGAATCTCATTGATATTCAATGTCGCGGATTTGTACCCTTACAAAGTTGAAGAAGCAGGAGCAGAGGATGAGCAAGAAGAATTCCAATGGACAAAACAAATGCACGTAGCCAAAAAGCGACAGATGGAAGGAGTAATTGACAAGAGGATTAGCAGAAAGACCAGGAGAAAGGAGTATTTTGAATATTTGGTCAAGTGGAAGGGACATACAGTTGAAGATGTTAGTTGGGAGGATGAAGCAGCAATTCAAAAGCATGGACAGACCGTGGAAGAGCTCATGAACAGGAGTTCATGAAAATTTTCAAGTGAGGAAGTATGATGCAGGAGCATCGTAGAAAGCCAAAGCACGTGCCTAGTCAAATGAATAGTTGAACGCGCGGATGCAAAAAGGACATGTTTTTATGAAAACATTTTGAATTTTGAATTTTGAAATATGAAGCATTAATGTAATAGCTAGGAGAAGCGTACTTACATTTATGTCTTGGAGATATGAACAGCTCTGGAGAAATTATTCTCATATGTCGGATGTAATAGGCATTTAAGTCTATTAATGTAAAGTAGGTAGATTTGATTTAATAGATTAGACAATTTAGAAGTGTAGGAGGGAAAACGGATATAGACACCCTCACCCTTGTATCATTGTAACAGGAACATTATCATCATTCAGATTTGATAAGATGTAGAGTTGTAGCAGAGAGTTGTAGAGAAGAACCCATGTACATGAGCACTTGAGTTAATATATGGACTTTGACTCAATTTTCATGGTGTTATGATGCTTATTGTTTACATTGGTTAAATGGTATGTTTACAGTTGTTTTGTTTCTTTGTTATGCATTTATCTCAATGTTGTGTTGTGTGTATGATTTCATGTTGAGTGTATAATTTCATGTTGAGTGTATGAAGTATGAGAGAGGAGAAGAATGAGTTTCAATTGTTTCTCTTCCTGATAATTCCTGCAAGGAGTGCAGTGAATGTCCACAAGGTGTGCGTTGACGAGGATCTGAGTTTTATCTTAGAAATCTCAGGAGAGATATCGTTGTTCTCATATCCAGCAGAAGTGCAGGTGAGGTGCAGAGTCATGCAAGGTGTGTGCAGGCTGGTTGAAGCCTTAGAACTTATTAACTAAGGTGAAGGTTGAAGGACTATTGTTGCAAAGAGTGCACAGGGTCGAAGACTCAAATAACCAGAGGTTATTTGAAAGTTGTCGCAAGGAGTGCGAGCAGGATTCCTTTTGGAGGCTTGAGTTTGGAAGTGAGAGCTTGGGAGGGATAGCACCTTTGAAGTGTTCAAAGGGAGGAAGATATTAAAATCATCTCGTAGAAGTCAAGTTCAGGTGGAAGAACGCCAAGTCATTTTGGCCAGAGATCCTTGAAGAAGAGTGAACGAACAGTGAAAATTCTTCGTGGAAGAAATGACAAAATCCCGTGGACCATTGGATCTCGTAGATCTGTGAGAAGGTTAAGGTTAAGTGTATTTTAGCATTCAGAATCTCAGGAGGGGTAGCGACTGTTGGATGAGAAGCAACAGGAGCCGTTGATTCCCCTTTGGAGTGGAATTTCAGCATTTCAGGGTTCGGCATTTCGGCAACTCCGATGACAAGGAGTCAGGGTACTTTACGTTGAAAACCTCAAAGTCATGAAATGCGACGTGTCTTTGGAGTGGAATTTTGGCATTCCTACATTTCGGGGTCTGGGAAGTAGAGGCGACAAGTGATTTTGGAGTCGAGAGTTTCAAACTCCCGGTTCGCGAAATCCTGAAAAGATCGGAGTCGCTAGGTCTATTTAGGAGTTCGGGGAATAGAGTGACCAATGGTTGGGGTTGCTACATTTCAAACTCCCGGTTACCGAAATCCCGATACAGCCGGGACCATTGGATTGAGGGAGGCTCATAGTCCTCGACCTCACCAAAGGTCGCTATTTCGGAATTCAGGAATTGGCACGATTAGTGATTTGGGGTCGAGAGTCATGAACTCTCGGTACGCAAAATCCTGAAAAGTTCTAAGTCGTTGGATCGAGAGAGGTTCACAGTCATCGATCTCACCAAAGGAAAAATTTCGGAGTTCAGGGAATCATAGGGGAAGAGGAACGATTATTGGTTGTTCGCTTGAGTCCCGAAAAGCTGAAATTAGTGGGAACAGGTGGCGTGTACTCGTCGCATTGGAAGAGTCAACCTTCATTAACAATTCGCATTTTGGAATTTGCCAAGAGTTGTGGAAATACATTGGGACTCTCCAACTCTCGAAACTCGAAGTCCTTTGTGGCTTAAACAAAGGGTTTAAATTAACCCTTGGCGTGGTTTTAGTGAAGATCCTGAGTGGATCTCGGCCCGAGGGCTGGGAGTCTGCGTCACCCTCACAGCCGAAGAAAGGAAAAGGAGGCCCCAAACCACACAGCAAGGGACCAAGTCAAGATGGTCTCCCTCAGGACAACCAGCCCAAGCCATAACACAAGAAGGGAAATGAGAAGACGAAGAAGGACACGGGAAAATGGTGTGAGTACCATAAAATCCCTTGTCACAACACTGAAGAATCTTTCTCCAATAAGTCACTCATGGCCGAACTGAAGGCTTCTAAATCAGAGGTTGATTCTAATTCTAAATCAAATTCTAAAAGAGGGAAGTGTATTATCAATTTTGAACCCAGTGCCACTGTTTCTACCACCAAATTATGACCAAGCAAATCAGAAGAACCAGAGGAAGGAGAACGTCTCTTTCACTCGCAGATGTGGGTAAAGGGTGCTCGGCTTCATTTCATTGTCAATAGAAAGAGTCAGAAGAACCTAATTTTAGAAGAGGTCGTCAAGCGACTAGACCTACCAATGAAACCACACCCGTAGCCCTACACCATCGGTTGGCTTCGCCAAGGAAGAGATCTTTCTGTCAGCCAACAGTGCCATCTGCCCTACGAAATCAAGCCTTTCAAAGATGAGGTATTGTGTGATATTTCTCCCCTTGAATTTTGGGATGTTATTTTAGGACAACCATATTTGTGGAAGAATCATGTTGTGTATGAGTCTAGACCCTGTAGTGTTGTTATTACTTTGGGTAGACAATTGTACATGATACCAAAGGTAGCATTGCCTTTTGTTATTTCTTTAATCTTTGCTAATCAATGCAATAAGGTCATCTCAAATACCGGGAAGTTCATCTTCTTAGTGATCCATGATCACAGTAAGCAGAAGTTCGTCGCCACATCTGTGGGCTCTACACAGAGCCTCTCTTTGGAGCAGAATCAAGTGGATAGGATCATGGAAGAATACAGAGACGTCTTCTCCTCACCTACAAGGGTACCGATACACTACCAAGTCAAGCATCCAATTGATCTGACCCCCGACGCACCTCTACCTAATGGACTAGTCTATCGTCACTCATTGATGGAAAATGACGAAATCATGTGACAAATCCAAGAGTTGATTCAAAATGGGAACATCAGACCCATCTCCTCCCCTTATGGAAGCTCGATTGTACTGGTGCAGAAGAAGGATAGGGCATGGTGACTATGCATTGATTACAGAGCCTTAAAACAAATCACAGTCAGGAATCGGTACCCCATTCCCAGGATTGATGACCTTCTTGACCAACTCAAGGGGGAAAAGTTATTCAGCAAGATTGGCCTAAAGTCTAGCTACCACCAGGTTCTCATCGAACCAACTGATGTATGGAAGACATCCTTAAAATCTAAATGAGGTCTCTTTGAATGGTTATTCATGCCCTTTGGCTTAAAAAATGCACCAACCACTCTCATGAGGTTGATGGGTGATGTATTGAGACCCTTCACCAACTCCTTTGTGGTGTTATATTTGGATGGAATCCTCATATTCAATAGAACGTGGGAGGATCACATGTGGCATATTCAACAGGTTTTGAGCACTCTGCGGCAGCACAAGCTATATGCCAACTTGGAAAAATGTTATTTTTGCATGAACAGGGTCCAATACTTGGGATAATTTATTGATGATCATGGGGTACATGTTTATCGAGCAAAGATACAAGTCATCCATGACTGGCCAGCCCCAACCACACTAATCGAGATTCGGAGCTTCTTGGGACTAGCCAAATTCTATCGACGGTTCATGTTGGGATTCTCCCATATTGCATGGGCCCTCAGCCAGGTGACCAAGGGCGGTGGCAAGGCCAAGTTCATGTGGGGGAAGGAACAACAATGATAATTTAATGATCTGAAGCATCGTGTGTGCTCAACTCCAGTACTCTCCTTTCCCAATCTGCAGCAATCGTTCGATATTGAGACTGATGCATATGATTATGCTGTGGGCACAGTTCTCACTCAACACGGTCATCTGGTGGCATACCATAGTGAGACACTCTCAGTTACTGTCCAAAAATACCCCACCTATGACAAGGAAATTTATTCCTTTGTACAAGCCTATTGTTAATGGAAACATTACATTCTTGGAAAAGAGACAATCATACACATTGATCACAAGCCTCTACAATTCATACAAACATAGGGGAAATTGCAGAATGACCACCATCAGAAGTGGTCCACCTACTTGTAGTAGTTCCATATCAACATCAATTATAAGACAAGTATCTGAAATCATGTCACTAACTTCCTCAGCTGGCCTCCTGTGGATGCACTGATCACTGTACTCCATTCCTGTTGACATGAAGCATCTAAGTGGCCCCAACATTATCAGAAGGATTCGAACTTCGACACCACCTATCAGCTCTTGGGTACAGGTGCGACTATCACCAATTTTCACATTCAGGATGGACTCTTATTCCACCTGGCCCATCTCTTTGTTCCTACAAGAAAGCATGCAAAGATGATTTGGGAATCCCACTACAATCGGGTTGCAGGACATTTTGATGTGGAGAAAACTATGATCGTTCTTCAGAAACATATTTTTTGGACAAAAAATCAACATGACGTGAGCAAGTATATTAGATCTTGCATTGCTTATGCCATTGTCAATCCAACCATCAAAAATAAAGGCTTATACACCCCTCTTCCTATTCCTGAGAAGCCTTGGGAATCCATATCAATGGATTACATGTCTGGCCTGTCGTCCACCAAGCAAGGAAATGACAGCGTATTTTTGGTCATCGATCGGTTTTCTAAGATGACCATCCTCATAGCCTACAAGAAGAATATCACAGTGGCATATACTGCTAAGATGTTCTTCGAACGAGTGTGGTTCCACTTTGGGATACTTCAGACCATCATCTCCAACTAGGATAGCAGGTTCCTCAACACATTTTGGTCGATTCTCTAGTCATTGTTGGACACCAAGCTCACAAAATCCATTGTTTTCCACCCCCAAACCAAGGACCAAATAGAGGTCATCAATTGGATGATTGTGCACATCATGTGCATGTACAATTATAAGCATCCACGTACATGGGTCGATAGTCTCCCCTATGTTCATCACAGTTACAATAGGGATCTCCATAGCTCCACTGGCCATATCCTATTTCAGGTGGGTCTGGGATTCCAACCCTTGGGACCCATTGATGTTGCACTTCCTCTTGCCACCACATAGACAGACTCTTCCTATGATCACGATTTGATCGACAAAGCCACTAGATTCATTGAGTGATTTCAACACATCCGCCAACAAGTCCAGGATATTTTGCAAAAATCCAATTCTAAGAACAAACAGTGCCATGATCAACAGAGGGTACCACACCAGTTTTAGGTTGGCGACAAATTCTAGTTACATTTGCAGAAGGAGAGTCTCACAAGGCCCCATCAGAAGCTCTGCCCACTTCGCTATGGGCCTTACACTATCACCAAGGTTGTGGGTAGCAATGCTTTTGAGTTCAACTTTCCACCATTCCTTTCCCTGCATCCAGTGTTCAATGTGGACCTCCTTCAACCATATTTTCCACCATTATTAGACACCTCAGAGATCGCAGAACAGCTAACACCAACAGATCTCAACCCTAACTGCATGGAACAAGCATCCGTTTATTAGATAGTGGACACATAGGTCAAGGGCACTCGCCAGCAGAGGATCCAACTTTATCGGGTTTTCAAGGCAGGGAAACTCCTACACCAAGGCAAGTGGCTCACACGGGGCCAAATCTAGCAGAATTTTCCTCACCTGATGGGGGAAATCAACGCAATGGAGACCATTTCTTCCTAAGGGGGGAGGATTGATCCAGGTGGATATTGGTGGCCACCCACCTATTCCAACTCGCTCCTCTTGTCCATTTTTTTTTCAGCATGTTCTTATGTACTTCTTTGTAATTGTGAGTTCTATTAGCACTGAAAGTCACACTTTGACTGCTAAAGTGTAAGCTCAGCACCCATCAAAATGTAAAATATAATTTTTGTTTTGAATAGGTGGATCAACAAGATGGATAAAGAAAGGGAGAGAGCTGCAAATTGTAGATCAGTAGGCTACACCAATGGGCAATGGAGTCACAAACATTCTACTCATCGAAGGCACTAAAGTTGCTCAACAGAAAGAAAAAAAATTATATGTTGATAGGTGGAAGAATGAAGAAGGAAAACATAAGATAGAATGTTCACTAAACAGAGATCCTCTCAATTTAATGAATCAACAAATACTTGAATATAAACAATGACTGATGGGAAAAATAAAGTAGATCCTTTGTTGCTTAGGGATCCATAAATCATTGGAAACCTTTTATCCTCAAATCTAAAATATATTCAAATAAGAAGAAATATAAAAAAAAGAGTTACAATCTGAAATCACAGCTCTCATGAGTCTCCAATAGCATTAATTCTTACAATCATAAAATGCCCACAGGCTTTCAAATGAACACACACAAGAAAATTGCATGCTCCTAGTCTCTTTAGCCTCTCTTGGCTCATCAATCTCCTTATCCAAGAGATATCTCTTTCCTCAAATACAAAATAGTATCCAAATAACCTTAGGAGGTCGAATCCCATCTCTTCCATTGGATTCTAATCCTTGGAGATAGGTGGAAACAATCAAAGAGACAAAACTCCAACAAACTGCTAATTTTCAGGAATTTGTTGGAAGCCATTAATAAATTGTTTCCACCTCATTGCATGAGGCCTTTGATGGAGATAAAACTTAAGTGCAGGTATCCCTTGAAATATAACTGATCCTTTAGAATTCATTCGAATCCTCCTAATTGATAGGTGGCAACCTCCCAACAAGGTGAATATCAAAACCATGACCACTACAGGAAATTTCGTCGTGTCGTTGTAAAACAGTTATGCACATTCGGTAGTTCCACTTATATGTCTAATATCTCTCAAACCATAACACATTTTAAAAAACTGAGAGAGGATTTTTTTATTTGTTATGTTATGAACAAAAACCTCCTCCAGTTTTCAAAAACACCTTCTCATTTGTTCATAATACAAGTTTTAATTTAGTCACTCAAAACTGGCAGAAGCATCCTTGCAAAATAACTCTGCACAATTTTGTCTCTGTCAAAATTTCAGTAGCTCCCTCCTTTGTGTCTGCGTGCAATTTGGTAGCACCATCATAAGTCACGGCTAAATCACTTCAACGTTGACAGATTTGGTAGCATCTGACATGAAAACATATTTGGTAACAACCTATGGAATTCATAGTGCCATTATTACACTGCTTAACATATTTGGTAGCATTTTAGGTAGTAAAATGGAAGACCATGCTATATAGACAATTCTACAACACCGTGGCGCTATGGAATGTATGTGCTCTTCTGTATGATGAGACTAATCAAGAACCTTGAGTTGATAGGTTAGAATCATGTATATGCATGTAGAGGTTATTTAGTTGCTTGTGGAGAGAGGCAAACCTCATCTCGCTGCAAATTCTTGTGCTAACAGGTTCTACACTTATAGGGCTATATAAATCCCCACACATCCTCCAAGTGGATACTGGTGGCCTCTTGCCTAATTCAAATAGCTTATTTTGTATGTTTTCATGTCAACGCATCTTGTTGTACTTCCAGGGTTGTTTTGGGGCCCTAAACATTGTTTTTTTTTCTCACCACAGTCAAACTGTAGACGGAGTCAAAGTTTGACGGTGGAATGTGTAGTTCTATTAAAGAAATTTCCAATGGGCTATCACGTTCCTAAAACTGAGGTTGTATGAAAAAATTATGACCCTGGGAAGTTGAGGTACCAACTTACCCATAGGGGTCCACATGAATTTTGGTGTTTCACCTTCTAGGGTTAGGTTTTTGAATGTCTAGGGTTTTGGAATTCATGAGTAATATCAAAACGGCCTCTGAAGACTCATTGTAATCATTATGCTCAGACGGATGTGCGTAGCAACCACATCTCTCCTCAGAGATAGCTACCACCATTCGAGCAAGTGTTTCAGTTCTGCAATTTTACAATTTGAGCCTATTTCATTAATCAAAAGAAGATATTGTTCACTGGATATCTGTGTTTTTCTTCATATATTTGTGTTTATTATATTCAAATGTTAATCATTTCGTTCCACTCCTAAATCTGGATCAATATCCCTCCAGATCTTCCCTCATCTAACCCACCTTTGCAACCTGAAGGTGAAACTTCTTCTCATTCCCATAATTTTTAGCCCCATCACTTTCAGTGTGACCTACACCTTCTATGTGTGGATGTGACCAAACTTGATGGCTCGGATCCCACTGGATGGGTAACTCAAATGGACCATTATTTCTCTTTATATGGCATTACAGATGAGGTGTCCAAACCTCGGTATGGTGTTCTCCATCTAGATCAAGAATGTTGGCAATGATGGCAATGGAGAAAAAAATATCGCCAAGGGTATGTGGCTTGGACACAATTTGTGGCAGAGCTTTATGAACACTTTGACACTGACACCAACAATTTAGGTCATTTGACAAAGTTGAAACAATCTGGAACAATGGAAGACTTTATAGCCTCTTTTGAGCGATTGTATTTCCGTACAAAGTGAATGTCTTATGTTTTTTTCCAAGAATTTTTTATCACTGGCCTCAAGGATAATATGTGTGCCCGTGTCCTCGTGGCTTGGCCTCAAAGTTGGGTGGACACTACTAAAAGAGCTAAGGAAGCACAATAGGTTTTCTCTTCTCAAAACTAAAAACCCTCCTTTATTCCTTGCACTAAACCAGTCACTCCCAATCCTCCTTCTACTCCACCAAAGATCCATAAATTGACCTAGGAAGAAATGGTTGAACTCTAACTCAAAAGCCTTTGTTGTAATTTTGATGACCAATATTTTCCTCGACACAAGTGTAAGGAAAAAAATATTTTTATGGCCATCTCAGAGGATGTTTCAGAAGATGATGTTGAGTCTCCCCTTGTGGTCACGTCACCTGAACCCACTGACCTGACCCCTCCCTTCGCCCCTCTCGAAGTCTAACTGGTCATTTACCTAAATTCTCTCACTGGCTTCTCTGATCCCCAAACCCTCAATCTAATTGGTTAAATTAAGCATAGGAAGGTCATCAATATTGTTGATAGTGGAAGCACCCCTAATTTTATTCATCGCCGCATTTCCCAAGAAACTAATTGTTATATATGTGTCGTCAATAATTTTCAAATCATGATTTCCAATGGCAGGTCCATGAAGTGTGGTGGGCGTTGTAAAAATGTGCGGCTCCAAATTGGTCAGTACCACATGAAATATCATATGTTTTCTATCGACATGGGCAGTTGTGACATTGTGTTGGGTCAGAATGGATAAGGACTTTGGGTCCCATTCTCATGGATTTTAAGGAATTATCCATGCAATTCGACCAGGAGGGCCAACAATATAAGTTCCAAGGCATCACTGTTGGTTCCTCGAAGATCATAATTTCCTATCGCATGTAAAATATGCTCAAAAAAGGTCATTCTGGCATTATTGCACAACTCCATGCCATTCAAGCCACTGAGACACCCTCTGTGTCGCAGGACCTCCAATCCATCCTCTCTAAACATCAAGTTGTTTTTTTCACTTCCTAGGGACTCCCTCCTTCCCATGGTGTTCATGATCATTCCATTCCCCTTGTCCCCGGCATCCTTCCTCCCAATATCCGTCCCTATTGTCATCCATTTTCCCAAAAAAATGAAAATGAGAAAATTGTTCAAGAATTTCTCAACATAGGTGTTATCCATCCTAGTATGAGCCCCTACTCCTCTATTGTGGTCATGGTCCTTAAGAAAGAAGGTTCTTGGCACATGTGTCACGAATTTTGCGCCCTCAACAAACTCACCATTAAAGACAAATTTCTCATTCCTGTCATTGATGACCTCTTGGATGAATTGAGTGGTGCACAGTTCTTTACTAAACTTGCTCTTCGTTATGGATACCACTAGATATGTATGAACGAGGAAGACATTCCTAATACTTCATTTCGAACTCATGAGGGCCATTATGAGTTTTTGTTCATGCCCATTGGCTTGTGTAATGCTCTGTCCACTTTCCAAAGCCTCATGAATCATGTCTTCCATCCTTTTCTCTGTCATTTTCTCTTTTTTTTCTTTGATGATATCCTCATCTATAGTAAAAACTGGACAACCCATATTTCTCATGTGGATCGAGTTCTCCATCTTCTCTCTCAGCACCAACTTTTCCTCAAACAATCTAAATGTGCTTTTGGTGCCTCGGAAGTCAAGTACTTGGGTCATATTGTTGGAAAGGCTGGTGTTAGGGTGGATCCTAAAAAGATTGAAGCTATGAAATATTGGCCTCACCCAAAGACTCTCAAAATCTTGCATGGATTTCTGGTTTTAACAGGTTATTATTGCAAGTTTGTTAAGAATTATGGAAATATTGAAGCCCCTCTCACTGCTCACCTTAAAAATAATTATTTCACTTGGACTCTCGTAGTTTCTCAGGCCTTTCAAACCTTGAATACGGCCATGTGCACCACTCCAGTACTGGCCCTTCCTGATTTCACAAAGACCTTTGTCCTGGAATGTGATTCTTTCGGGAAAGGAATTGGAGCAATCCTTATGCAAGAGGGTCGTTTTTTGGCCTTTACCAGGAAACAATTGTCTGAGCAATATTTGGGCAAATCAATCTATGAAAAGGAAATGTTGGTTATTCTGCATGCAGTGGATCTTTGGCGCTCTTATCTATTGGGGCAGTGCTTCCAAATTAAGACAGATGATCAAAGCCTCAAGTATTTTATGGAACAACGCCTTTCCTCTCCAAAGAAATAAAAATGGGTGACTAAGCTCTTTGGATATGATTATGAGATCATTTACAAGAAAGGAAAATAAAATGTGGTTGTTGATGCACTTTCTAGAAAATATAAAGATGAAGGGTCCCTTTTTTCCCTCTCTTTCATTGCACCATATTGGCTCCAAGATGTTTGCCAAGAATGGCTACACAATCCCAAAAATTTGCATCTGATACAACAATTGCAAGCCAATTCTCTCATTTCTCCAAGCTACTCTTGGCACAATGATGAGCTTTGATAAAAAGTTCGTTTGTATTTAAGTAAACAGTCAAAACTTAAATCCACGGTACTTTCTGAGCTTCATGATGCACCCATCATTGGGTACTCAGGGTTTACCAAAACCTGTAACCAGATCAAATGTTCATTTTTCTGGGATGGTATGAAACGGGACGTTCACAATTTTGTGACAGAATGTGATGTTTGTCAACGCAAAAAAAGGCTAAATAGTCAAATCTCTTGGAACACTACAACTTCTTTCGATTCCACCGACTATTTGGAGGGATATATCTATGTATTTTATTGTATGCTTATCTAAATCAGGAAATAAATCAATCATCATAGTGGTAGTTGAGTGTATTTACAAGAATTTTTGGACCAGCGTGAGCATCGTCTGCATCATCACACCATCAAGGAAGTGTTAGTCTAGTGGAAAGATACAACTCTAGTAGATGTCACTTGGGAACCAGCTACCATTCTGCAGCAATTTCCTCATCTCAAGCCTTGAGGACAAGGTTGTTTTTAAGGGGGACGGAAGGTTAGGGACCTAACCCCTCACATAGGTAGAATAATATATTTCCATGTAATAAAGGACAATATTAATAAGGCCTAGCAATAAGGAATAATAAGTCAAATGTAAGAATACCTAATAGAAGCTTCCACTTCTAGAAGGATCTTCCTCTAGATTGTTCTTTTGGATAGACATATTTAGTATAAATAGGAGTAGAGCGTATGAGAATTTTTGTCTTGGATAATATTGTAATAGAGTTATTTTCTGCTGGAGGTTTTTCCCTCGAAGAGGCAAGTGAATATTTCTCTCAGTAATCAAAGTGATCTTTTTGGTGTTATTATGGTATTACTCTAGTATTATTGTGGTGTTCTTCTGGTTATATCATTGTTTATCTTCCATTTCTAGCTAATTATTTATGTTCTGCATACTATTTTATATCTGGAATATTACAAACTAATCCACCAATAGTTTATTTCCAAACACCTCCTCCTTTTTCCTTAATACCCTTTCATTTATGTTCTCCATGTTGAATAATTTGTCTCATCAAAGATTAGAACTTCATCATCCATTTGTGTGTCCATGGATCTCCTCCAATCTTGTGAGGATTATAGTAAAGGCATTCTCTGATACCTCCTCGCAACTTTAGATCTGAAGTAAATGCTATTCATCGATCATGAACTTAGATCGATGGCTCGATCTATCAGTGATGTAGCTCTTCTATCTTATCTTTTCCTTCCACTTTGAAATGATTCGATGGCTGATGGAAATTCGCATTTCGGGAATTTCAAATCTCATACTTTCCAAAGTGTAACCTCCTCGCAAATTTAGACCCAAAGTGAATGTTGTTCATTGAGAAGGGTCTTATATTGATGGATCGATCTTTCTATGATGCATATTTGTTATCCTATCCTGTCCTTCCACTTGAAAGTGATTCGGTGGCTGATGGGAATTTGCATAATCGAATTCTCAATCGTTTTTCCCTGCTTATCCTGTCCTTCCACTCAAAAGTGATCCAACGGTTGTGAAGATTTTTGAAGCAGATCCACGATCAAGGATGATTCTGGAACCACGACTTGCGAGTGATTTAACTTGTCAACCAAACTCCGCAATAGGAATTTGTGCGTTGTTGGTGAGTTAACCACAATTGTTTATCTTCGAAGCTATAATATCGGATAGTCCTGACTAATTGTGGGATTGGAACAAGCGTGATGTTTAATTCTCCTTTCAATCTCTGCAATTCATCCCTGTTGTAGATTTGGCGATTGCCCATATGACGGTCATGATTTAGTCTGACTTAAACTCATTGTTTTTTTACCAACCACAGTCGTAGATATTTGAAGCTATGATATCTGATGATCCAGATAGATTGTGATATTTTAACTGGCGAGTGTTTTAATTCTTCTTCCAATCTCCGCAATTTATCCTTGTTGTAGATTTCATGATTAGGCATCAACGGTCACGATTTGGTCTGAGTTTCATTCGTGTCATACCTACTAAGTTTCAATGCACCATATCTTCTGATCTTTGATCTCTGTGTTTTCTAACCCTCCTAATATTTTATCATAGGATTTTTTATTCTATCGTGATCAACAATAATCATGCATTTCTTCATACTATTCGCTTCTTCTGATATAATGTGCAATGTGCTTTTCCTTCTGAACTTTGATCTTCATATTGTTCACTCCTCATGTCCATTCCTCCTCCTGAGATTGGGCTTTCAACCTCTGCAATATTGTTTGAAATCTTTTGTTAATTGATATACTATTGACATCAATGACAATCTCATCTCTGGTAGTTCATCATTAACAACAGGTCATCACATCAATCTCATCTCTGGTAGTTCATCATTAACAACAGATCATCACATCAACTCTTGACATCAATGACAATATGTCCAACAATCTCCCCCTTCGTCATTGAGGGAAACACACTAACGCCATATACAAAACTCCCCTTGTGATGATGCTTTCCTCTTATGAAGTTTTGACTCTTTCCTCTTATGAAGTTTTCTCTTCCCCTTTGACATCACTGGCAAAGGGTTTTTTCTCCTGTGGTAAAGCTCTGTATGTTACTGACCAGAATCTGAAATTAGGTAACTCTTCCTACAATTATGTTTTGCCTACCATAACAGAATGATTCCCCCTGTCAATATGCTCTCTCTCTACTTCTGACTACTCTCCCCCTTTGTTTCTGAAAAGGTATCTCTTCCTAACAAGGTTTCTTCCTCTGTTAATTTACTAACTTCTTATCTCAGTTCATTGGGATTTTTTTGTTTCAAATGAGTAGTCTTCTTGATACGAATTTTTGTAATGATCAAGTCTTTTCAAAACTTAATATAATTACTTTCTTATTTACTAACCAAAATACTTCCCCTGATTTTTTAATGACTGTTATCCCCCTTTGTTTCTAAAAGGGTAGCTTTTTCTGACAGGGTTTCTCCTCTTGGTATCTTTGCAGGATGTCATGTACCTCATTTTGTACATCAGAATTTTTCTTCTGCGAATGTCGTTGTCCTACTGGAACACTGCGCAATTGTAGCTCATCTTATTCAAACAATTCTTGGATCTCCCCATTGATTCGCATCGGTCTCTAACTAGATGTATCCATCTTTATCCAAGATGCTTATTTATTGTACATTGTTCTAAAGTTTTCTGAGACAACTTTATAGTATGCTTGTCACATCACTACAATTCTTTTTGCAGCAATTAACTTCACTCTTGTTCAATTGTTCAGTATTTTCTATCCACGTCTATGAGTGTCCTGGTTTCTTGAACTTTTCTCTCTGGTCATCTATTACTGCAACTTCATTTTTCTTCCATGTTCCATTTACTCCTTTTGTCCTACTGTATGACACATTTCTTATTGATTGTTTTCTTGAGTTCCAACAGTTATTGGCTTTGTGGCCATATACACCACAACTGTAGCATCTCATAGTGTAACAATGTGCAGCAATATGTCCAACATGATTGCATTTCCAACATCTTATACTGTTGTTGGACCTACCAAATTGTTTTCTTCCATGATGCCTACAATCCAAGGCTTTATGACCATATTCATTACAAGAAAAACAATAATCGTTAAAAACACTCTCATACCTTCTTTGATTCATCCATGAAGGTGTCTCTCTTCTAAGCTTGCTTTGAGGTGTATGAGTAGCTTTTGGATGTCTTCCTTGATCTGATCTTCTAAATTTTGTAGTGTTTCTTTTACTCCTTGAACGTGAAGAACCTAAGCCATACCTTCTTTCAATTTTTACAGATGAAGGAGTTGTGTCAGACATTTCTTCATATTTTTCAAATGAAGGACTTGTGTCAGGCATGTTTTCATCCTTTACAAGTGAAGGACTTGCGTTAGACCTTTTTTCACCTTTTACAAATGAAGGACCTACATCACATTTCATAGGAGTATTGATCTCTTCCTTGTTGTATCCAAGACTGGATTTGTCATTTGGTGATCTCTGACTATCCAAGATCTCATCCAAGGTCATAGAGTTGTTTGAGAACTTGATTTGGGTGTCTAACTTCCAAGCCTTATTTCTAAGATTCACAACTTCTGTTTCCAGCTCATGACGGGATTCTTCCTTTTTGTCCAATTGGTTCCTTACTACCTCCTCTCTCATTTTGGCTTCTTCAAGTTGGATTTTAAGGCTGACATAGATTTCCCTTAGTTCTTTTAGATCTTCAAGGTTTTTTCTTGGTTTATCATCTTCCTTCTTTTCTTATTTTGCTTGATTGATTTCATCTTTCAGTCACTCGATTTCCTCTTCCTTTTCTTGACTGATTTCATTTTTCAGTCTCTCGATCTCCTCTTCCTTTGCTTGACTGATTTCATTTTTCAGTCTCTCGATTTCCTATTCCTTTTCTTGACTGGTTTCATTTTTCAGTCTCTCTATATCTTCTTCCTTTGCTTGACTGATTTCATTTTTCAGGCTCTTGATCTCCTCTTCCTTTTCTTTTGTTAGATCAACAGTTTTTCTTTTGTTCTTTATTTTCTAACTTAAACTTTTGCTCAGATCTGATTTCTTCATTGTCTTTGAGATTTTCTTTTATTTCCAGGATATGCCTTTGATTGCTATGCTCATCATCTTCCTTCTTCTTTTCTTTTACTTGACTGATTTCTTTCTTCATCTTCTTGATCTCCTCTTCTTTTTCTTCTAATTGATTATCCTGCTCATATATTATCTTTTCATTGTCCTTGAGCATTTCCTTTTTTTCTAAGATATTCCTTTGACTCTTTTCAAGAAACTCTTTAGTGTAGTCATGAATATAGATATAGTCTAAATCATTATGATCATAGCAGTATTCACAGAGACTCCAATAAACCTTTTTTTTTCTCCTTTGATAGTTCTTCGTCTACTTCTTCCACGAGATAAATGCTAATAGAACATTCTGTTATTTTATCTGAGTCTTCTTCTTTATTTGCAGGGGAGGATTCGATATCAACATTATTGCAATCGAAAATTTGTGGAGATTATTTACCTTTATTGATGGTTGAGTCTTCATCTTCATCCTTGATAGGAATGTCTTGTGTCTTTACTTTCGATTTGATACATCTTTTCTAACTTCAGCCATAAGTCTTTGGCAGATGTCCATAGTCCTATGCTTGCCTTGATTGTATCTGATAATCCATTGAGAAGATTCTTCAATGCCACTTCATTGTTCTTCCTTGATCTTCTTTGGACTGTAAACTTTGATAGATTCTTTGATGTAGTTAAATCCCAGGGATTGCTTACTACTAAATTCCAAACTTCATATCCTCTTGACTTAAAATATTGTTTGATATTTTCTCTCCATGAAGAATAATTTGTTCCATCAAATAAGGGAGCTTCAATTGCGGAGAGATCCATATGTCCACCCATTTCTTCAAGATCTACCTTCCAGTGGTTAAACTTTGTTTTGAAGGAACCTCGCTCTGATACCAATTGTTGAACACACCGCCCACACTAAGAGGGGGGGTGAATTAGTGTGTGGAATATTCCTAAATTTTATTCTTCTTACAAGTTAGCAGTTAAAACATATTTGAACAGATTAAGAACAATCAAATCATAATCACAATGGACACAGAAGATAGCATATGTTTATATATAATTTATGTGAATATATGTGAATATAATTTTCCTAGCAACAACTATTATGTATCTGCACCAACTCTCAAGCAAGACCCAGCTTGCTAATAGAACGTAGTCTATCCAACTAGATCAACCGACTCTAGTAGTAGTGATCCCTTATAGAATCAACTCTATCTCATGATCAGAGGTATACCATAAACGCTCATCACCACATTTCATCTTCACTCTGAAATTTGCACCTTCTTCACTTTGTCTTTCCTCTAATATATTTAGCGCCTTCTTAACTTCTACATCTCTCTTATATTCGCACGAACCTCGGGTCCAGATATGCCTCTTCACTTCACAAGCCACGCTTCCTTCACTAGTGCACCTTCAAGTGAACCAATCATGGTTATTTTTATACTTGTTTATGCTCAAAACTTGTTTAAGATATTGAGCCGACTTGTGGAACAAGTTATAACTAACTTTTTCATTTACAATAACTTTTGGGACCACCAGAGATCATCAACTCGGGTCTTCAACATTACACATGGAATCCCCTTTCCTTTCACAAATCAATCACAGTCATGGATCGATTTCCTTTGTCTCTATGATAACAGAGATCAACACTTCCTTCAAACCATCTTCATATGACCAATGGCGTAGAACCACGGGCTTAACAATTTAAGTGACGCATTACATTTTTCCCTTTAAATCTCTTTACCATATGACCAATGGCATTGACCAAACACTAGGTGAGACAATATCTTGAGCATTTATCGATTCAACGGTCAAGATTCAATATCCCGATGAGATGGACGATTGTCGAGACTTCGGGTCTTCGCCCTTTGGGTCTTCATGACTTCCAACATTTCAAATCTCTCGAATACGATATCACCGAATAGATTAGGCGGTTCACATTATATATCAGAACTGGATCAATGGTCAATTAGATCCTTACATGTATCCTTCATTGCTTAATCCAACGAACAGGAATTAATCAAGCAATGAGATGGATGGCCACCTTTTACTCCATGACTTCATCTATTATGCTTACGCTATCCTTCCACTGTATTTTGATCAACGATTGAGAATGCAACCGAACATCATATTGACGGTCGATATCTCATTCGGGTCTCCGGACTTCGAAGATTTCAAGTCTCAACCCCTTCTTAACTCCGGAGTGATCACCTATTTTTTCAGTCATTAAACCATGGAGACTTCTTGTTGTCAGTTTAACGTTTCCAGTTACATTATCATTCCATTGTAGTAGATACACGGTCGAGATTGCTCCTGAAGTGATCTTCAGATCGGACGTCTCGTGTCCACTTCGGGACTTCGAAATTTGGGACTTCGTGACTTTGGGAAAGTGCGGTGGTAAAAATCCCGAAGCAAAACTCCCAGAGTGACGTAACTTGCTTACGTCACTTCCTGACGTGTCATGAGTCGAGTAGTTTCCACGTGTCACTTGGATTTGTGATTTTCACATACCTAAAATGTTGATTCATCTTAACACTTTTCGTTCTCTGACTGTGCCACATGTCCTTCCTGACGTGGTCTGTCACAGTTTCTTGTTGACTTCGACGTAGATCTCCCAATGTGACACATGTTCATCTCCTTGATCTAACGGTCAGGATAGTATCCAAAGGATATCTCAGATAGATGGTTGAGAGAGAATTCAGACCTTCGTCCTTTGGGACTTTGGGAATTTTGACATTCATTCGTGATAAAACTCCTTAAGCAATTCTCTCGGAGTGACGTAACTTTCTTATGTCACTTGTTGACATGGAATGAGTCAATTTCCTCTGGACACATGTCATCATCTGATTATGCCATGTGTATTTGTCAACATGGTCTATTGATGTGGATTGTCACATGTCTTTTCTGACGTTGTCTGTTGACGAAGTCTGCTGACAAAGTTTGCTGACATAGTCTGCTGACGAAGTCTACTGACATAGTTTGTTGATGTAGCTTGCTAACGTGGTCTTCTAACATGGTCTGCCACGTGTCCTTGCTGACGTGGTCTGCCATATTTTCTTTTTGACATGGTCTGTCACGCATCCTTGCTGACCAATAGCCCTGATCCAACGGTCCTCGTATGTCCTTTAAATCCGACGGTCCTTATTCATTTCAAATTTTTGAGCTTCAGGTATTTCACATCTCAAACTTTCTGGAGCATAACCTCCTCGCAACATTAGATCCAAAGTAAATTTTGTTCATCGATCATGAACTTATATTGACGGCTCGATCTATCAGCGATGCAACTCTTCTAGCTTATCATGTCCATCCACTTTGAAATGATCCGACAGCTGATGGAAATTCGCATTTCGAGAATTTAAAATCTCAGACTTTCTGGAATGTAACCTCCTCACAACTTTAGACCTGAAGTGAATGTTGTTCATTGATCAGGGTCTTAGATCGACGTATTGATCTTTCTGCGATGCATCTTTGCTATCTTATCCTGTCCTCCCACTCGAAAGTGATCCGATGGTTGACGGGAATTTGCATAATCGAATTCTCAATCGTTTTGCCCCGCTTATGTTAAGCCCTAATATTGGCTCATTACCCCTTAATTGGGGCATATTATATTAGTAATGTTATTTTTTTATGTCAGCTTTAGGTCATTAGTTGTAATTATACCTCCTATTCTCCTATATATACCAAGGAGACATTTTCATTTTCAATCATCTTGTACTTGAACATTTAAGTGGGGTAAAAGGAGGTTGCCCCCTCGAAGAGGATTATTATCTGAAATTATCTCTTTTTCAAGGCATTGAGTACTTTTTCTGTGGTTTTTCTATGCTATATTAATATTTGGTTCTTAACATATGGTATCAAAGCTCAAGGTCTTGGGGTTTCGCTACTACATCTGAGACACCTTGGAATTTTCACTATAACTTGTTTTCTACAATGTTTCAGAAGGAACGGCTTGGAATATATTTAGTAGACAGGTAAAGGTACGTTGGGTTAAAAATTCCGCTCCTGAGGCCTTAAACTTTCAAAGATACAACTTGTACAAGATAGGGTTCTGGAATCATCCTGAATTGAGTCATTGCGGAATTTTCGCTATAAAAAATTTTATGTAACGTTTCAAACCCTGAAATATGGAGGCTATTTACAAAAATTAGTAATGTATCTGTGGTAAAACGTTTATCTTCTAGGTCATCTTAAATTTGTATATACACCTTGTGTAAGATAGGGTATATGACTAGTCTCAAGAAGGTGTTCCAGGTAAAACAATCATAACTTCTTCCTAGAGTATCCAAATTGAGTGGGACTGGTTTCATTAGATCATGGATAGTCTTTAGTATTTTTGGTGCGAGTTTCAGACCTTTATATCAATTATTTTGTGTGGGGCACGCTATACAAGTGAGATCTCCTGGAAAGTCCAAAAATCGGCAAGTTGTGGGGAAGTTACCGTAAATTCCACTTGGCACATCCAATTGTGATCAGACCTGTGGCATTGCAGAGAAGAAATATCAGAGAACTACATAAAACAAAGTTTCATACCCAGAAGGTCTGAAACTTGGGAGATACAACAGAAGAAATATTGTCTAGCAAAACCACCTCAAAATCAAGGTTCAAAAGTGATACTTGGCCAACATGCCACCCAAAAAGGGAACTTCTACACCAAATAAGCCTCCAGAAAATTCTACTTGGACTCTTGATGAAGGTGAAGAAATGAGTAGGGACATAAATGATTTACAAAATAATATAGTAACAAAAGATGAACTACAAGAGATGATGGAGGGTTTATAAGGGGAGATCATGGAAGTATTGAAAAATTGCGTAACAGAGAAGACACATGAAAGTGAAAATGCATCCCATGAAATTCATGATGAGGACACAAGGAAGGTGAATCAAGAATGGAGAAATTCCAACTTTGGTTTGAAGACCAACCACGTTCCTAAGATTGATATGAGGAAGTTTGATGGCAAGGACCCAATCACACGGATACTTCAAATGGAGCAATTCTTTGATCTCCATAATGTGCCACATACACAAAAGGTACGAATTGATTCTTTATATTTAGAACCTAATCAATTTGTATGGTATTGATGGATTTTTTCTCGCAAATCACTCATCACTTGGAAAATTTTCATGGAAGAAATGATAGCACACTATGAGGAAGGAGCAATACCTTCTTTAGCCAATTGATAAATCTCCAGCAAAAGGGTTCAGTTACCGAGCACATTGAGAACTTCCAAAGATTGAATATAAAGGTAACCAATATTCCATATGAGCACTTGATTGATGTATTCATAGGAACTTTAAAGGATAACATTCAACATGAGGTTCGCCTTTGGGAACCCAAATCATTGGAGAATGCATTTAAGGTGGCAAGAAATGTTGAAAGTAAAAAAATGGCTATGGCTACTACAAGGACCAAAACTAACATCTATAGAGAGAACAATTTTCCTTCTTCTAAAACACCTCAACCTACAAGGTTGACACCTCAACAATTGGAGGAAAGAAAAGAAAAATGTTTATGCTTTAATTGTGACAACAATTACAGTAAGGGACATAAGTGTGGTGAGAAGAAATTATTCTACATATATTGTGAAGAGGAAGAAGAA